>CAUYPK010008016.1:0-31284 GCA_963574355.1 Loris lydekkerianus | reverse complement strand
AGGGCTGTGACTCAGTTATCTTCCATGAGCAGATACTCCAGGGTGTTGCACCTGCCTGAATGAGAAGGAAATATGTATCTGCTCAGCCAGGCCACTGCTCTCTGCCTCTATCCAGCAGGGGGTAGTGAGTTGTGACAACCTCGGGCACTTGATGGAGGCTGGAGCTGTTCACTCAGTTACAGCCCCGCTCCTGATTGATGTTACTGACTGCACAGAACAAATTTGTAGGAATTTGTTTCTGTCCCTGATAAATTCCTCTGCAGAAGAGAAGCTGTTTTGAGTTCCCAGAACCTGTGCCTCAGACACTGTCTTTACTCCCGCAGGTTTGTATTCGTAGCATGGTCAGTCTAGCCTCCTGCCTTCCTTTGTCTGTAGGCTAATGATCTCCTGATGGCTGTGTGCATCTTAGGCTCTGTAAAGCAGTCCTCTGGGTCAGCCCCATCCTGGGAATTTCCTGGCTCTGCATGTGCGTTTTCTAGTCCCTGTGCTCTACCTAGGCCGGTACAGCCACAGGCAAAACCTTTCCTCATGGGGCCTGTGTTTCAGTCCCAGATGTGTTCCGCGGTGGTTGCCATCTGAGAAGATGCCCAGCCTCCTCTGGTTGCCAAGAGAGACAGGGGTTGTGGTTTCAAAATATCCGGGGTTGTTCCGTATTGTTGGCAAAAACGGCTGCTGCTATGCACCTCAGGGCACTGTCACTCCGGTGTGGTTCCCTCTCAGCCGACTGTCATCTCCTCACTCCTGTGCTGCAGAATCAGCGCTGACTAGCTGTAGTCCAGGCCCTGTCCACACCCCTCGAGAAATCACCCAAGAATCTGGCCTCCTGGGGGACAGGCCTCTAGACCTCAGAGTGAGAGTGGAGCAGAGTGCTTGGAGGTCAGAATTACAAGTCAAAACACCAAACTCATTGAGACCAAATGAGCAAATAAACAGATAAAAAGGCCACCCAGACACACAAGCCCATAGACGCACAAACAATCAAACACAAAGACATACAGACAACAACAGCAGAAAAACTACAATAAAAATAATGATAATCATAAAATAATTGAGAAAAAAGGGTAAAAAACATACAAACAAATCGAACAAACAAACAAAAATCCCACTAGAAATCTGATGTTAGTACTCTCAGAAACCATAGGAAGGGAAGAAGAGGAAGAGAAAAGGGAGAAAAAGAAAGTGCTGTTCATAAAAAAGTTAAAAAGTAAGAAATAAAATATTAAAAATAGGAAAAATAAAAATATATAAGAAATAATAAAAATTAATGATAGTTCCTCCAAGAAAATGATGAGGGAAAAAAAGGCACCAACCACAAAAATATCATTCTTGTATATATGTAGAAATCTACATCTGTATGTATGACATAGGGAGCACCTTTTGTAGGAATATATTTATAATGCAATATACTTTCTGGACACAAAGTGGCGCTGTGAGTGGTTCCCAGGCTAATACCTGATTCACAGTTTATACTGTTACCACGGTAACCACCCTACCTGGCCGATTGCCATTTTGGAGTTTTTGTAAAAGTTTTTTTACCTAATTGGTGTGCAACCTCAGCTGCTCTATTCCAGACAGCATTCCTATATGACCTCACAGCTCAGTGCAGGGCTCCATGCTTCACAAATCTTTCTTTGCTCCCGTGTTCTCCTGCAAGCTGGCAACTGCAATCAGCTGTGGGGGAGGGTGCTGGCTGCTGCTAGCACCACAGCTACAGCACACAGAAACCTTATACTCAGTTTTTGTGGCTCAGAGTCTCACTTTTGAATCTTTAATTTTTAGTCCAGCCACCCGCAAGTTCGCCGGGCAGCCTGAACTGCCAGCCCACACCAATATTCCCCACCAGGAATGATCTGGTCTATTTAATCACTCCTGTTCTGGGGGAAGGTGCCCGCCATTTCAGACAATTCAAAATGGCTGTTTCCCAGGAGGGATCCCTTCCTTTCAATTTTCCATCAGGTTGCTTAGTTCCTTATGATTCTAAGTGGCTCCCCTTTTGGGTGCCAAACTCTGCTCAGGAATAAATTTTCGTCAGTTGGGTTTTGCCAGGAATTGCAAGCTGCTGTCCTCCGTGAGGGAGGGGCCTGCCGGCCAGCACAGCCAAGCAGGAAAAATCTCTACAACAGAGTCCGTGATTTTAAATTACACCTCATATACAGCAATCTGCCAATTCACTGCACGTCTCCAGCTGTCTGTCCACACCAATAATCCATGCAGGGAAATGGTCCAGACCCCCATTCCTCTCACCTGATGACTTGGGAGAGGTAGGCTACATGTCAGTCCCATCCCCCATCATGCTCCGCCTCCTCTACTGAACTATTTAAAGTGCAGAGGCTATTGATTGGTGTGGAGGGGGAGGAATAGGAAAAAATATCATGGCAGCAGCAATGTGGTAATTATAGTAGGTAAAATTCTATGAACCCATTAACTTTGACTTTCATGAAATTCCCTATGTATGGAAAAGGTAAAGGCTGCTTACGGTCAAGGTATCAGGCCAATGTATCATGAGTTCCAGCTATGGCAATTAAACATTAGTTGTTAGTATATTAGGGAAATATTTCAGAAACAAGACTCAAAAAGTACCAACTAGAAAGGAAAAATGATAAATACAGGCACATTAAATGAAGAAATTCTCATGATCAAAAGTCACCACAAGGAAGGTAAGAAGATAAGCCACAAACTGGAGAAAGCTATCTGAAACACATATAACCTAAGTATTAATGTCAAGATGATATTAATAATTCCTAAAAGTAAATTTAAAACATCATCCAACAGAAAAATGAACAAAAGGCACAAATACACTTCACTGAAGAGAAAAACAGAATTGCCAATAAAGACATTTTTTAAATGGTCAAACTCATTCATAACTAAATAAATTAAAAATAAAATCACAAACAGATACACGAACCAAGGAAAAGTTGAAGACATGTACACCCCATTATACAGCAATTTTATTCCTAGGTATTTACCCTAGAGATCTTCTCACACTTCTAACAACACCCCTACAAATACTCTAAATATTCATTGGCAGAAGAATAAACAAATTGTGACATACCCATATTGTAGAATATTATACAACAATGAAAATGAATCAACTATACATACACGAACAACATAGAATAATTTGGGAACATAAGTTATTGTGAGAAAAAAATCATGTCCCAAAAAAGTATATATAATATGCTATAATTTTATGAAGTTTGAAAATAAGCAAAAAATAAGCAATAAATTGTTTAGAGATACTTACATACATGGTAAAACTCTAAAGAAATTTAAGAAAATACTAAATATAGAATTCAGGACAATAGTTACCTTTGAGTTATAGCAGGGGTATGGATCACAGAAGAACAGGAATTTCAACAGTATTGGTAATTTCCTAGTTCGGAGGCTCACAGTTGTTTTATTACTAAGATTGATAACTTTGTGTTACATGATCCATGTGTATGTGGATCAAATATTTAATATAGAAAAATAGGAAAAAAAAGTTAATGCAATAACATTTTACCACAGGCTCATGATGAAGCCTAAATATATCCTAGGTAGACAAGCTTGCCTAATAGATGGTTAGGTCTATAATTTTATAATTAAAAACATGTTTATTTTTAGCTACATGTTTACTTTAGCTACATACATGCCATTAGGGAAAAAAAGCTTACATGCTGGCTCCCAAGAGGCCTCATAGGAAGGTGCTCATTACTTTGGTGAGCTTACCATAGCCCTGGGTTTGGCCCTATGCCTTACAACCTCTGCAACCAGATACAGTAAGCTTACCAAGAGCAAATTCACCTCTCAGAATTGCATGCACACTAATTAAGCTCCCCAGACTAAGACAGACATAAATGCCAATTCATTTACTGACAAAGCAAAATATAATCCTCACTTAGACTAGAATAATCAAGTCAGCATGATGAGAGAATTCTCTCCCAGTAGTTATACCATGTTGGAGGCCAAATCATAATAAAAAGTTATATTTTTAAATTTACACTGAAAATTAACTCTCACAAGCATCAGGAGAGTTATATGAACAGTGTATTTTATCCCTGTAGTTATGGTGCATGGAAAGCTACATCACACTCAAACAATTTATCTAAGGATCTTGAAATAATAATAAAGAGAACAAAACTAATCAAATTAAAGAATTAGGATAGCCTGATATATCCACCTCATTGGAATGCTCTCAATAACAGTTCTTGACTCAGCACTTTCTTCTCTTCAGCATATTTGAGTAGACACAGCAAAGATATACCTTTCTGAATCTCCTTTTTTTTTCTGGCTTACTGAATTAGCCACACTTTCTTCTTACTGACATGGTATTTTTTTACACATATTAATACAGTATAACAGTAACTCTTGCCTTGGAACAATCTTATTTCAGATAATTTTATGAAGTTACCTAAATCACATGTTGAGTTCAAAGGGCAATTTATCCCCCTCATTTTTTTCATGAGGGCACTTCATTAAAGCCCCTCCCCCTAAGTATTTACAAGAGTCTTATTATGAGAGAAGCTAAGATTGAAAGGAAATTTAGGCCCTGAAAAACATGGCAATTTGAAGTAATGATAAAAATAAACATTTTTTAGGAAGCACACAGTTGTTTATCCATTCCCTTCCCACTTCAAATTCTTTTAAAGTGCCTTCAATAAAATATAAATATCCAAAAAATAGAACAGTAAAGCCCAAAGAGAATTAGATATAATTAATGAGAAGGGGAAGGAAGAGGAGTGAGTGATCCCTGAGCTGCCCTACAATAAAGTGTCTTCTGATTCTAGCCGGTGTCTCTCGTCTCTGCTGGTCGGCGGCGTGGCAACACCGACACTCTCCTTGGGAAGTTATCCACTAATGGCAGAACCTAGTCCACTTTCAAAGCAATTTTGGAACTCTTTTTTCTGAAATGACCATCAAAGATGTTGTAGTATGTGATCTGACAATTAAGTTTGTGAACTCATCCTAGAATAAGAGCTTTGAAAGGTGGACTAGGTGATGGCATCAGTGCATAGCTACCAAAGGGGAGTAATCCAAAGATGACTATAGTGATATTCAGCAATTAGGTATGTAACACTTTTTCTAGCACGAGCTTGTGACCTTAAGTGTCAGATCTCAAAAATTTTGCATAATTAACAATATACAGCTATAACTCTCAACAGAGTTCCTGAAATCATGTCATCAACATCAATTATAGGTATTAGACACCTACTGTGTACCTATTGCTAATAATCCATATTATTTATAGAGCCTTGTTATCATCAAAAGAATTTCTCAAGTTCTGGGAAAAACATCTTTAGTGTAGGTACTGTACAAAAGCAGAAATGATGGTACAGGTCCTTCCCTCAGACTTAACATATCACCAGATAATATGTATTCCATTCATAGAATATATCCATGATCCATATGAAGAAAGAAATGTTTTTCAATCATTTTTTTTTTATTATTATTGTTGGGGATTCACTGAGGGTACACAGTGAGGTTACATTCATTGTTTTATTAGATAAGGACCATCTTAATTTGTGTCCCGCCCCCCAAAAGGTGTAGCACATCCCTTGACCCCCCCATCCCCTTACTCCTTCCCTTTCTCAGATCTCCCCATCCCCACTCCCCACTGTGTACTAGTACCTTAATTAACCTCATATCAGAATTGAGTACATTAGATTCTTATTTCTCCATTCTTGTGATGCTTTACTAAGAATAATATGTTCCACATCCATCCAGGTTAATACAAAGGATGTGAAGTCTCTGTCTTTTTTAGTGGCTGAATAGTATTCTATGGTATACATATACCATAGCTTGTTAATCCATTCTTGAGTGGGTGGCCATTTAGGCTGTTTCCACATTTTGGCAATTGTAAATTGAGCTGCAACAAATAGTCTAATACAAGTGTCCTTGTAATAAAAGGATATTTTTTCTTCTGAGTAGATGCCCAACAATGGGATTGTAGGATCAAATGGGAGGTCTAGCTTGAGCTCTTTGAGAGTTCTTCACACTGTCTTCCAAAAGGTTGTATTAGTTTGCAGTTCCACCAGCAGTGTAAAAATGTTCCTTTCTCTCCACATCCATGCCAGCATCTGCCGTTTTGAGATTTTGTGATGTGGGCCATTCTTGCTGAGGTTAGATGATATCTCAGGGTGGTTTTGATTTGCATTTCTCTAATAATTAGGGATGCTGAGCATCTTTTCATATGTTTATTAGCCATTGTCTGTTTTCTTTAGAGAAGGTCGTATTCACCTCTCTTGCCCAGTGATCTAAGGGATTGTTGGCTTTTTTCATGTTTATTCAATCATTATTTCTTAAAGGGAATACAGAGTTAGAGGAACAGGCCTGGACTGGTAGTACCACAGGGTCAGGACAAAGAAAGTATGTACTTCTTCCTAGAAGTTGTGAAATGATAAGTGAATAGAAAAGATCTTTTCCAAGAGATGGTAACATTACATTGTTACATTGTTTAATTGTAACATTGTTACTGAGTGAGTAAATGTCAGGAACCAAGTCATTGAGCTAATCTGGGAGGGGAGAACAGGTAAAGTCAAGAGTAAGGTTGAGGTGAAGCAGTAAGTAGTCCAGACTAATTTCAGGGAAGAGACAATTACCAATGACAGTTTGTATTTTTAATAGCTGAGATAGATTTATAAAACAGGCCAGAGTCATTAAAAGGGGTTGGGAAAGGATGGACAAAAATAAGTGCTTCCATAAATGTCTGTACCAAAGCTCTTCAGCCTTTTGGTATCAAATTTTGCCTTACTATATAAATTCTGTGGAAAGTAAACATTCTCTTCAATGTTTCCAGGGTTTCGTACAGTGAGGATGTGTGTTCAGATTTACATTCTCCTAGTCTATTATTTCTCCTCCTCCTATCACACACCCCCATGTCCCAATGCTGGGACTGCAGTTGGTTTCTGAACATACTGCCAAGCCATTAGGATACCTAGACTTTCCTCTTTCTTCCCTAAAGTACCTCTGGCACAAAGCTGTTTCTTTTTTGTTTTTTTGTTTTTTTAGAGACAGAGTCTCACTATGTCGCCTTGGGTAGAGTGCCATGATGTCACAGCTCACAGCCCAACTCTTGGGCTTAAGCGATTCTCTTGCCTCAGCCTCCCAAGTAGCTGGGACTACAGGAGCCTACCACAGTGTCACAAAGCTGTTTTATATAAGGGGGGGGGAGTTTGTATTTTTTCTGTCAAATCTCTCCTTCCAGTCAGTCTTTGCCTGAGAATTTCACCCTTTTCATCAGCAAAAACAAGATCCATCAAGGAATTTACATAAACAAATTATTTTAAGTCAACACAAAGAACTAGCAAAAGTTTTGCCATTACAGCTTTTTCCTAATTTGCCACTTAACAGTTTCTCCAATTCAGAATATATGAGAATATTCTTGGGGACTTTTCATGTTCCTGTTACATAAAAGACAGGAATGCTCTGTCCTTCACATCCTGACCAACCTTAAAGCTGCCTCTGAAATTGTGAACACAGCCCTCTCTCTCTTCCTACTGCTTTGCAGAGATAGGATTGTGTCAAAGACAAAGAGAGAAATGAGGAGTAATGTGTCAGTTGAGACTTGTAAGTTGAAAGTGATCAATAGTTTAGTTCAAAATAAAACTTTACTGATTCACGTAAAAGACAAAGTCTAAAATTTCATTTCAGGGATGATTATATCTGTGGGTTCAAATTATATCATAAGGGCCTTATCTCACAGTCTCCATCTCTGGTCACTGTTTATCCTGCTATTGGCTCCATTCTCAGCATCTTCCCTGGGATTATCAACATAGCTACAAACAATTAAAGGTTCCTCCTTGTCATCAGCATCTCACCAGAAAAAGTATGCTTTTCTGCCCAATAGCTCAATAAAAGTCCAATAACTGGGATGCTAATTCTTTTGGTCAGGTTTAACTCTCATGTCTAGCATTAAACCAATTAATCCTTGAGGCTATTTGAATGTAATGCTATGATGGATTGTGCCTGGTTCACAAGTCCTTTCCTAGAGCTGTTAAGAGAAGAAGAATGGATAGATGGTAAGCAGTCAGAAAGATATTCTTGTATAAAGAAAAGAGAAGTAAAAGAGGATTCACAAGATCTCATACTTTTGAAGTCACCTAGTACTATATCCTGCTCAATGTAGAAATACCTTATCCTGGAATCCAGATAAATGCCCAGCAGTCTCTCTAAAACTACGGTGACAGAGTTTTTATAACTCATGGTAGTCCCCTTCACTTGATATTAGAAAATCCTTTTTTATTTTCAGTTAAAGTTCTCTTCTGTGACACATCAATACTTTGGCCACAGTTATGCCTTTAGGAATAAGCAAAAAAACCCTTAACTTTTTTATACATCAGTTCTTAAATGTTCAAAGATAATTATCATGTGTCCTCAAATCTTTATTCCTAAAAGTGTGTCTGGTTCCTTCACTTTTGAGTTCATTTTCACATGGCTTCCATACTCATCAGTAAATTAAAAATTATATAGTCCTTTATATTCAATTAAGTCAACTCTATTATATTTTTAATTCTCAAGTTAGATATTTATATCATTTCCCCCACTGTACAGATAAAGAAACTGTACCTCAGAGAGATCAATTGTTTAAGGTCACACAGGTATGAAACAACAGAGGCAAAACTTGAATTAAAGCTCTCTTACTCCAAATCCCAGTTTCACTATGAAACACTGAAACCTGGAAATCCAAGTCTGTATGAGTCTCACGTTTTCTATGTCCCTTTTTATAGTTCACAGAAGTTAAAAAGGTATTCTAGATGTGATTAATTTAATTTTTTCAAAAGTGTTATTGGAGAATAGTTTAAAATGTTCTCCCTCCCTGGCTATATGCATTTGAAAAGAGCCTTGAATGTCTTGATCTAGTGTTTTCTAAATTGTGCCTTATGAAGACACTTCAATCAGAGCAGCTCTGGGTTTGTATTTTCTACATCATGTTTACATATAAAATTCCATTTGACAAATCAAACAGTTCGCCAGATTAAAAATAAGTTTGAAAACCTCTAAGGAATGATCAAAAATTGAGATTTTGTACACTACGGGAGGCCAATAGAACAGATATTTCAGGATCTTTCTATACCCTTTAAATCCCAGGTTTCTTTACTTTTCTCGTTGGTCTGCTATTGCTGCTTCAGCATACCTGGTAACTCACTCTACATAGGCTATGACTATCACCCAAGGCAAACAACAATGAGATGAGTTTTACAGAGCAAATACAGCTTTTGTTTCTTACTGAAATCTCTATTTCTGAGAAGTTGCTAGTGCTAAAATTTGAGTGAATAAATTAGTCTGACTACTGAGAGCTTGTACATTTATTTTTTAGGACATATATTGCTGTTTGCTGATTGTTTCCACATGACAAGAATCTGTACCTATCCAGCTTTGACAGTGGTTGTGTTACTTCCTAATTTTGGACCTCTAACTACTTTTTGCTGGTTTCCCAGCTGTTTTACATAGCGCTTACTTTTCCACTCTGCTAATGCCTAGCTGATATGGTCTGATCTGAGATCTCCGGTTAAAGTGAAGAGTAAAAGGTAGTTGTTGCCAGGACCAAAAAAGAGAGTAGATTTGGGAGACAGAACTTGAACAAACATTTTGAGAGCTCTAACCACGTTCCCCACCCCCTTTGCTGCTTCGTGCACGAAGGAAAAGAACAGAATGAAAGTGTAGGAGAAATCAAGTAAAAAAAGCTAGCAGAAGAGGGAAACATTCTGGGATTCTGAGGGATAATAAATATGCAACCCAACACCTAGACAAATTTATAGTGCAAAACATATTTATATTGACAAAGCACTATAATCAAAGGTTTACACACATGAATGAACATATGCAACATATTGGGACATTTTCTCAAATATGCCAAGATTTATGAAGACTGGCAACAATCCCTTTGCTTTCTCTTGTATCAACAGCTGCTAATTCTGAGACTTCTAACTGCCCAATTTTCTGAAAATTGGGTAAGTGTAAATGTAGAAAACACTATTTCAAAAAACAAAGTTCAAAAAAGGAGTCATCCTTAGGTTAAATTTATCTAGGCCAGAAAGTTGTCCTTTCACTTCTGTTTCCTCTGCATTCCTTCCAGAAATAGAAGTACTTGTCCACTCTAGGTTTTAGCCTCAGCTCTGAAACAACTTGCTGAACTAGGGAAAGTTACTACTCCTGTCTAACTCAGTTTCCCCTATGTATGGGAATACAAGATGAGATAATTTCCAAAGTTCAATCCAATGCAGCTATTATTTGTTCCATAGTTCTAACATTTAATAATTACCAAGTGCTACAAACATATATAATTCTGCAACATAAACCAAAAGTCAATCTTTCCTAGTGGACATTACATTCCAATATATTTAACTTAAAAGACATTGTAACAGAAGTAAACAATATCTCCCTGTCTAAGTCTGTTTGAACTAGGCTATGTGTGGTGTCTCACATCTGTAAAACCAACACTTTGGAAAGCCAAGGTGAGAGGATCTCTTGAAGCCAAGAGTTTGAGACCAACCCAGACAACAGCAAAACCCTGTCCCTACAAAAAAATTTTTTCTTAATTAGCCATTCACGGAAGTGTAGTGGCATGTGCCTATAGTCTCAACTACCTGGGAAGCTGAGGCTGGAGTATTGCTGGAGCCTAGGAGTTTGTGCTACTGCACTCCAGCTTGAGAAACAGAGTGAGATCCTGTCTCAATAAAAAAAGTCTGACTGAAATGAATGAAAATATTTTTTAAATAATAAAACTATATCTAGACTAGAAACCAAGAAAGGGTACCATCAATAATCTTTGAGAAATTCACAGAAAGTATAAAGCAAAAGGTACTAAACTTGTGGATAACCAGAGAAAATGAAACCTCAGGCCTGGACAGCAAAGGTAAATGTAATCCTTCCAAAGAGAGTTCCAAATGAAATTTTAAACAGGAGTGAACAAAACAAAAAGTAGAGATTGGGTCCTAGAGTACTTATCAGCTTAGTTCATTTAATAAATTGCATCTAAAACACCTGGTCCAAGTGGATACTACCCTTCTCCCCCTTTTCAAATATAAAAAAGCAAATGGCAATGGAAACTTCTGCCCTTAGGGCAGTGGTTCTCAAAGGTAAGCATGTAACACAATTACCTGAAGCACTTGTTAAAACATAAATTTCTGAGATTTGTGCCCCAAAATTTCATATTCAGTAGTAACAGAATGAGACTGAGAATTAGCATTTCTACCAGGTTTCCAAGTAATGCAGATGAAACTGGCCCTGGGACCACACGTAGATAATCACTGCTCTGGAATGAAGCCCACAAATTTTATCTTTTAAATGGTGGCTAATCTACTTAGGCATCACTTCTAATATTGAAACTTATAATTAAAACATCCAAGAACTGATCAAGGGTAGGGAATAATTATTGCTACTCAGGGATAATACCTATTAAATCACTTGAGTCTCACTCCTAGTAAACCTCACCTTATTTTGGTAATTGTGAATCTATGTGCCTGATCCCTGATCCTAAATGCTATCAGACCTGTCATCAAAACTCCATGTACACTTAGATGGAATCCAGCAAGCCATCCTTTTCAAAGAGGTTTCTTGATTTTAAAAGGGTAAACAAACCTATAGTAATAAACACAATGATTTAGTTATACATCTGAAGAATTAATGATTATCTAGACATTTGGGGAAAATAGCATGAACAAAATGGAACAAAAAGTCAAGATTGACTACAACAGCAAAATAAACTGAGGAGAAAACTAGTTAGGAAAAAGAAATATTTCAGAGGATAAATTTTTAAAATTCTAATGTCCTCTGATATATTTAAAAGATATTAAATTCATAAATAAGCACATGATAACATGTAAAAAATAAATCAAAGAACAAGAAAGAGTTCTTATATGTTAAAAATATGATGGCCTCAGGAAACACAGAAAAAAAAATCATTGAATAGGATGAATAGTAAAAATGGTAATGACTGAAAAAGACTATCAACCTGGAAAATGTAGTTAAGGAAATATCCAAGAACATAGAGCATAAGACAAGAAAAATGGAAATTATGAGAAAAGAATTTTAAAAATTGGAGGTTAGATTGAGGATATCCAAAAGTATTTAAAATAAATTCCAGAAAAAAAAATAATAGAGGCAAAGAAATAAAAAGACAATAGAACAAAATTTCCCTGAACTAAAAATTCAACACTGTATATCGAAAGGGGCACCAAGTACCAATTAATGAGGAAAAAATACACATACCCTCTTGTCTTGAAGTTTCAGAAAGCCAAACATCAAGAAAAGAAAAAAGAGTTATCAACAGAGTAATAAGATTCAGACTAGCAGGTACAAAGACCTTTTGTATCCTTTTATATTCTCGCCAGAATGTAACTTTCTATATACTAAAGTTTTAAAAAGCTAAATCTGTACTCATCATGAATAAATCAACTGTCTTCAAATTGACCTACAAACTTAATCCTCATCAAAATCCAATTGGTTTATGAAAGTATGAGAAAAAATTGGTATTATCTCTTAAACCTGAATATTTGCTCATCCTTCAATCTGGCAATTTCACCCTTAGGTATATACTTTGTAGAGGTATCTAGGGAGTAACATTACAGAATCTCTATGGCAGCACTATTTATAATAGCAGGAAAATGGAAATAACAACATCTAGTGACAGAACAGGTAAATAAATCATATTTACAATAGAATGCTAGATTGCACTAAAAATGAATATGCTATAGATATACATAATAACATGAAAGCATCTTTAAAGTTCTGAGTTAAACTATTAAATTACTTGTAAGAAAAACAAAGTTGAGGAAAATAATATACAACATAATGCATTAACAATATTACAGGACCTCCTAAGATGAGGAACAAGGCAAGGATGCACACTTTTGCCACTTGTATTCAACATATTATTAGAAAGTCTAAGTAAAGCTATTAGGCAAGAAAGATAAATAAAAAGTATCCAAATTGGAAATAAAATTATCTTTGTTCACAGATGACATGATCTTATGTATACAAAACTAATTATTACACACATACAGTGAGAAGTAATAAATAAATTCAAAGTCGCTGAATATAAAATCAACATACAAATATCAGTTACTTTTCTATATGCTTCCAATTAAATATTTGAAAAAGAAATTAATAATTCCATTTTTGATACTATCAAACTAGATTAAAATAGGAATAAATTTAACCAAGGAGAAAAATACTTATACACTGGTAATAATAAAAAAAACAAACAAACAAAAAAAAAACCCTGCTGGCTTGGTGCCTGAGGGTTTGAACCCAGCCAGGGTCTGCCAAACAATGACAACTACAACAAAAAAAAAATAGCTGGGTGTTGTGGTGGGTGCCTGTAGTCCCACCTACTTGAGAGGCTGAGGCAAGAGAATCGCTTGAGCCCAAGAGTTTGAGGCTGCTGTGAGCTATGAGACCATGGCACTCTACCTAGGGCGACATACTAAGACAGTATTTAAAAAAAAAAAAAAAAAAGAAAAGAAAAGAAAAGAAAAAACATTGCCGAAAGAAATTAAAGAAGGGATTAAGGGATAAGTAAATGAAAAGACATTCCATGTTCATCATGTTCATAGATTAGAAGACTTGCTGTTGATAAAATACTACATGAAGTAACTATAAATTTAATCTAATCCCCATCAAAATGCCAATGACATTTTTGTCAAAAAAATTTTTAAATCCATTCTAAAATTCATATGGCATTTCAAGGGACTCAGCAGAGTCCCATATGGACTAATGAAACAGAATAGAGAGCCCCCAAAATAAGCTTTACACATATAATCAATTGATTTTTGGCAAAGGCAACAAGACAATTCAATGGGTGAAAAAGGAGTCTTTATAACAAGTGAGGCTAGAAAAACGAGATGCACACATGCATAAAAACGAAGCTGGATTCTTAACTTACATGACATATAAAAATTAACTCAAAATACATCAAAGCCCCAAATGTTACAGCTACAACAGTAAAATCTACAGAAGAATATAAAATAAAATCATCATGGTATTGGATTTTGCAATTATTTCTTGGATATGACAGGCAACAAAAATAAATAAATTGAATTTCATAAAAATTAAATTATTTTGTAATTTAAAAAACATTATCAACAGAATGAAAAGACAATGCATGAAATAAGAGAAAATATTTGCAGGTTATATACCTAATAAGAGATTAATATCTAGAATATATAAAAGCACCAACAAAAATAAACAAAAAAAATTGGTACAAAAGTGAGCAAGACTCAAACATGTCTCCAAAGAAAATATACAAGTGGTCAATAAAAAGCGCAAAAAAAGATGCTCAGTGTCAGTAATCAGTAGGTAAAGGCAAACCAAAACCAAAAACAAAACAGTAAGACACCACTTCACAGCTATTAAACAGCTATGATAAAAAAGGAAAACAAATTTGAAAAGAATGTGGAAATAGTGAAACCTTTGTGTACTTCTCATGGGAATGTAAAATGGTGTGGCCAAGATGAAAAACAATTTGGAGATTACAAGTTAAAAGCAGAATAACATATGACCCAGAAATTCCATTCCTTAATGCATATAAAAAAGAATTGAATAGAGGGACTCAAACAGATACTTGTATACCAGTATTCATGGCAATATTATTCATAATTCCCAAAGGATGGAATCAACCTATATGCCCAACAACTGATAAGTGGGTAAAGAAACTATGGTACATATATGCAATGGAATATTATTCAGCCATAAAAAGATAAGATTCTGATAAATGCTACAATATGAATTTTAAAAACATTATACTAAGTTAAATAAGATGAACAGAGATAAATTTTTCATAATTTCACTTACATTCAGTACTTAAAATAGGCGATTCACAGAAACAGAAAGTACAATAGAGATTACAAGGGGTTGCGTAGAAGACAGAATGAGGATTTTCACCTTAATGGGGAAGATGAAAAAGATCTGGAAATGGATAATGATGATGATTGTACAAGAATGTGAATGTACTTAATGCCATCAAATAGTACACTTAAAAATTATTAAGATGGTGAATTTTGCTATATATATACTGCCATAATAATAAAGAAAACTACAGGAGGGGCTTCAAGATATTTGACTAGACAGAGGCATCTAGTACTCATATCCTCCAAATAGTTGAACCAAAAGAATGAATGGATAATCACACTTTGAACAGATTACCTAAGAAAGAACACAGGAGTTCCCTAGATAAGTGACAAGAAAAATCTAACACAAGGAAGTAAAGGAAAACCTGATTGGTAATGGGTAGGCTGGTAGCCCTACATTTCCACACCCTTAGAGCTCCACTGACATTTCTTGCCTGCAGCCAGGGGCAAAGCATGAACCATTAGAAGCAACCCTGACTGAAGCCAAAACCACACATACTCTCCAGTTGCCTAGGTCCCAAGAACAGACACATTCAGCCCCCTGTTGTCACCATTTGGGCCCATCTATCATCCTCATCCCCAGAAAAACTTCTTCTGAGCCTCCACTAAAAACTGCATCCTAAGCCACTGAAGAAATCACAGACAGCAGTGATGCTGGTTACAGCTGAAGAAATCATAGAGAGACTACAATACTTTTATAAACCCTGAATTAAAGCCAAAGTTCCCTATCCAACAAATATCATAAATCTATCCTCAGAACAAAGATCTACCCTATGAAAGCAAATTAAAAAAAAAAAAATGGAAGAACCAACTGTCACAGTAGATGTGCAGATATCAATGTTAGGACACAAGAAATATTAAAAGGCAAAAATAGTACCACCTAAAGGAACACAATTATTTCCCAGTAACACATTCCAATAACAAAGAAATTTGTGAAATCTTGAGAAAAGAAAAATCAAAACAATGATATTAAAGAAACTCAATGAGATACAAGAGGACTCAGAAAAGTAATAAAAAGAAATCAGAAAAACAATTGAGGATATGAATGAGAAATTACTCAATAGGTAAAGACATGAAAAAGAACAAAATTCTGAAATTGAAAACTTAATTTAATGGAATAATAAAACATATTTAGAAGCTTGAGCAATAGAGTAGATTAACCAAAAGAAAGAATTTCAGAACTGAACGACAGGTCCTTTCAAATAATCCAGATAAAAGGAAAAGATATAGAAGGACTTATACAAAGAAAAAAAAAAAAAGAAAAGAAAAGAAACAAAACTTATGGGATACCATAAAGCAACAAAATTTTCCATTTTCAGTGTCCTAGTAAGCAGAGAGGAAAAGAAAGAAATAGAAAATCTATTTAATGAAATAATAGCTAAAAATTACCCATGTCTACCAAGATATTTAGATGTAGATACAGGAAAAGTTCAGAAACTGCCAAATAGATACAATTCAAAAGGTCTTCTCCATGGCACATTATAGTCAAAATGTCAAAAGTCAAAAAGAATTTTTAAAACAGCAAAGGAAAAGTGTCTTGTCATTTATATGGGAACCCCCAATCAGACTAAAAGCAGATTTCTCAGAAGAAACCTTACATGCCAGGAGAGAATAAGAAAATAGTATTCAGAAAAGTCATCCTTCATAAATAAAAAAGAAATAAAGTCATTCCCAGACAAAGAAAAGCTGAGGGAATTATTTACCAATAGAGTGGCTCTACAAGGAATGCTTGAGGTAATGCTCCACCTGGAAACAAAAGGATGATATCTACCATCATGGAAACAAATGAAAGTGTAAAACCCACTGGTAGAACAACACACAAACATGGAAAAGAAAGGAGTCAAATATTAACACTACAGAAAGCAACCAAACCACAGTGATAAACAGGAGAGAAAGAAATGAACAAAGGATATAATACATACAAAACAAGCATAAATTAATCAAATGACAGGAGTAAGACCTCAAATATCAATAGTAAACTTGAATGTAAATGGATTAAACTTTCTACTTAAAAAAATACAAACTTAGGTGGCATCTGTGGCTCAAGGAGTACGGCACCAGCCCCATATACTGGGGGTGGGTGGGTTCAAGCCGCGCTCCGGCAAAAACTGTAAAAAAAAAAAAAAAAAAAAAAAAAAAAAATACAGACTATCTGGGATTGGCACCTGTAGCTCAAAGACTTGTGCACCAGCCACATACACTGGAGCAGGTGGGTTTGAATCCAGCCCAAGCCTGCCAAATAATGACAACTACAACCAAAAACTAGCCAGGTGTAGTTGGCACCTGTAGTCCCAGCTACTTGGGAGGCTGAGGCAAGAGAATCGCTTAAACCCAAGAGCTGGAGGTTGCTGTGAGCTGTAATGCCACAGCACTCTACCCAGGGTGACAGAGTAAGACTCTGTCTCAAAAAAAAAAAAAAAAAAAAAAATACAGACTGTCTGAATGGATTAAAAAAAAAAAATGATGGGGTGTGGGAGAGCCAAATGATCTACTAAAGACATTGATTGCCAGACCATCCCAAAGGGAAGGAAAGATTTCAGATAAAAGAGAAAGGAAAAGGTACAGCTCAAGTATAGATCATTGAGAGGTGCCAGAACCTACACAGGACCTCACAGAGAAAAACTACAAAGCAGGGTGGCAGCTGTGGCTCAATGGAGTAGGGTGCCAGCCCCGTATGCCAGAGGTGCCAGGTTCAAACCCAGCCCCAGTCAAAAACTGCAAAAAAAATTTAAAAACTGCAAAGCAGAGAATGAAAAGGGTAAAGGAAAAAAGATACTGTCATAAATCCAACCCAGAGAGGCTTGAAGCCCAGTGAAGAAATAAGAAGGAATCCCCCTCTCCCTCCCATGTACCTTTCGTGACCAGTAGGCTACTAAGTTTCTTGGAGGCTCTTCCACTCCCCTGAGCCCAGGCATGGTGAAGACCATGGAATACTGGGGAGAACCTGTGTAACACCTCAGAGCTTGGACATTCCATATGGGGCTCCCCTCCAAGAAGAATGACTCAAGAGGCCAAAGAACTAGCTTTCTTCCATTGAAATGCTTCCCTACCTGCCCCTCCCCCATCCATTTCAACTGGGAGAGGAGTTTGAATCAAGAATTTTCCCAGAAGCTGCCTCTTTCTGGCAGGTGCACATTATAGGATGCAGTTTCCATTAAGAGTGGAACAGTGTTTTGTGAAGTTGCATGCCATAGGGTCATATGCTATACCAGCCCCCAAATACTCTAGATTCAAATAGGTTGCTGGGGGACACAGGAGGGAGGTCTGGGAGCTGGACTCAGGTGGTGAAGGAAACCATATGGACAGAATTGATGGAAGAATACTGTGGGGTTCCAAGATGCAATGATATAGGAGAGCACCCATGCATCACATAGAAAAACAGAGTTGGATTAAAGTGGGTCTTCTGCCAGGAAGAGCTTAGCCCTGGGAGCCATAGCAACCAAAGGTGGTACATTCAGACACTGTGAGCTGACAGAGAATTGTAGCCTTTCTCCCACTCATTCCAACTGGGAGAACAGTTTGAGCTTAAAATTTGGTGAGTGGTTGCATCACCCCAGTGTGCATGTTCTACAAACTGTGGTTTCCACAAAGAGTGGGATCCATGCCTTTCACCTTGAGGACCTGCAGTGGACCCAGGTTGCCCAATCTGGGAGCTCCCTTACACTGGTATTTTTTTCAGTCTCAGGCTAGCATGGCAGACAAGTGGGCTGGACCCCATGATCCTTAGACTGGAGCAGCTTGCTGGGAAACATATGGGGGAGGGCTGGGAGCTAGACTCAGGTGGTTAAGAGAGCCCACATGGATATAACTGACAAGAAAATACTTTGGGCATCTGAGACATGATGATCTAGGTCTAGGAGAACACCAACTGCTCCCCTCAGGAAAGCTGTTCTATTTGATTAGGGTGGTGCTTGGGCTGGGAAGACCCCAGCCCAGCACATTAGCAACCAAGTATTGAGGCCCCAACTCCACAATCAGCCCTCCTGGTCTGGAGAGTCTGCCCTGACTTTGCTCCTAGGGGCTACCAAAGGTGTCTAGAAAAGCAACTTCTGATTTCTGCCAAGGTTTTACAAAGCCCTTCAGACTTGTCTAAAGTAACCTTAACAAACCAGGAGTTATAGGGCCCCACCACAATGTAATAAAACTAGAAATCAACAGAGGAACTTCAGCAATGGTATGAATACGTGAAAATTAAACAGCATGTTCCTGAATGATGACTGAATTAAGGAAGAAATTAAGGAGTAAATTTTTAAAAGTCATGAAATAAATTTAAATTAAAACACAAAATATCAATTCCCTTGGGATACAGTGAAAGCAGTACGAGGATGGAAGTGCTTAGCCATAAATACATCAAAAATGTAGAAATATTTCAAATAAACTAATGATATACCTTAAGAAATTAATAAATCAACCACCAAAACCAAACATGGAAGGAAATAAATAATAAAGACAAAAGCAAAACTAAATGAGGTAGGCTAACAAAATACAAAGTATTGGAAAAAATAAATAAAATTAATAAACCACTAGCTAGATTAACCAAGAATATAAAGAGGACAAAAACAAAATCAAAAATTCAAAAGGAGACATTATAACTGATAGCACAGAAATACAAGAGATCATCAGAGACTATTATGAACAACTATACACTAACAAATTGGAAAACTTAGAAAAAATGGGTAAGTTCCTGGACATATACCACCTACCAAGATTGAATTAGGAAGAAATAGAAAATCTGTATGCACCAATGATGAGTAATGAGACTGCATCAGTAATCAAAAGAAAAGCCAATGACTGGATGGCCTCTCTTCTGAATTCCATCAAACTTACAGAGAACTAACAGCAATTCTCCTCAAATTATTCCAGAAAAATCAATAGGGGTTGAATGCTCCCTAAATCCTTTGAAGAGGCAAGCATTACCATGATACTAAAACCAGACAAGGATACAACAGAACAAAAAGGAAAATTGTACACCAATATCCCTGCTGAACATAGACATAAATATCCTCAATAAAATATGAGCAACCCCAAATCAACAGGATATCAAAAAGATAATACATTGTGATCAAGTGGGATATATCCTAAGTATGCAAGGAGGATTCAATACATACAAATCAATAAATGTAGTATATCACACCAACAGAGTGAAGGACATATGATCATCTCAACAGACACATAAAAAGCACTTGATAAAATTAACATCCCTACATGATAAATCCTTCAACAAATGCAGAAAAGGAACATAACTCAACATAATAAAGTTTTTATATGACAAACACAATGCTAATATCATACCAAATGGGGGAAAGCTGAAATAATTTTCTGTAAGTACTGGAACAAGACAAAGATGCCCACTTTCACCAGTCCTACTCAATATAATACTGGAAGTCAAGTCCTAGGCAAAGCAATTAGACAAGAGAAAGGGCATCCAAATCAGAAATGAGGAAGTCAACTTGCAGATAACATGATCTTACATCTAGAAAAGTATAAACACTATAGCAAGAAAAAAAAAAAAAAAAAGCTTAGATCTGATAAATAATTTTAAGAACCTCCCAGGATATAGAAATAAATATACAAAAATAAATTGCTTTTCTATATACCAACAATGAACTAGCCAAGAAAAAAGTCAGAACAGCTATTATAAAAAAGGATGAAAAAAAAAAAAAGAAAAAGATATGGTGAGGACGAGGAAGAAAGGGAACTCTTATACACTGTTAGCAGAAATGTAAATTAGTACAGCTATTATATAAGCAGAGGCTGGGAAGAATGTGTTTGATGGGAGTAGGGAAAAGAGAAGTTTGTTAATGGGTAGAAACTATATTACAGATATGAGTTCTAATGTTTGATAGAATTGGATGACTAGAGTTAACTACAATGTATTGTGTATTTCAAAATAGGCGAGAGAACTCAATGTTCCCAAGACATAGAAATGATAAATAGTTGAGGTGATGGATAACCTAAATACTGAGACTTGGTCATTATATATTCTATGCATATAACAAAATACTGCATGTACCCCATAATTATGTACAAATATTATGCATCAATAAAAATAAACGTAAGGAGAAAATTTTTTTAAACATAGGAAAAACTAAGTAATATATCATGTAGGGATGAACATATATTCAACAGACATAACAAGAATAATAATGTTAAAGACAAAATTCAGGATAATCATTTCTGAATAAATTAAGGGTAGGAAATGGAAGAAAAACACAGATGCAGTGCTATGGTCGTGCTCTAGTTTGGTGGTAGCTTTTTTAAATTTTTTCATTTCATTATAATTCAGCACTTATACATGCTATATTTATTCTTAAAATATATCAAATGACAAAAGACTAACTCCCCCCAAATAAACATACCACTGTAGGACTTTTCATCACCATCACACAGATACACAGATACAACAGAAGGATATTTGTAAAGTTTTAAAGAAAAATAATTCTATGATCAGGACTTCAAACCTAATTAAAGTAATAATCAGGATGAGAAAGAAAATACTTAGATCAGTGTCTTTCAAGCTTTTTTATCACATAGCACACTTGAACCTATAGTTAAACTTCCATGGCACACTTAAATTATGTTGATTTAAAAAATTATCAAAAAATAAATATACTTATGGATACTCTGAACTTCTTTAGAAAATAATTTAATTAATGATCTTTAATATTTTTCACAGCACACCAGTGTGCTATGTCACAATACTTGAAAACCACTGCTTTAGACACACAAAAACTCAAAACTTAATATTCACTCACCATATATATTAAAAATTATTAAGAATTGTTCATCAATTAAACAAACATTTAATCAAAAATGAAGAAATAATGGGATACAAGGAACAGTGACAGATGAGAATAATCCAGAGAAAGCAAAGAAACTTGGAAAGTAGTAGGGGTATATAATTCAGCTTGTTAATTCAGATATTCCTGTCAGGCAAGGGATTAATGATATATTTCCTTTTATTTTGATCAAATCCCTGTATACAATTCTACAGTAAGTAATATTACCATAATTTTTTAAGTATAAATGTATAGATAAAGCACAGAAGAATTATAGGTATATTACAGATTATAAATTTTTAAAAATCTGAACAATCTAAAAGTAATGAAATTAAATCTTTGGAAATTATGGTGGTGAGAGAATTAGAAATGTGTCAAAATTAATGAGTCAATATATTGTTTAACATATTAAATCAAGAAATGGAGGTAATATTATTTTAGAATTATGCTAATTATCAAAGACTAATAAAAGGAACGATTTAAAGTAACTTCTTATGGAGACTAAGATGTGGGGTTATAAAACGAGAATATTTTGTTTTCATTTAATATCATCTACAACTTAAAAAATAACTAAAAAGAAATTGGGAGATAAGCATGTTTGATGATGTGTTAGATTTTTCGTATTTCTTTGTGGGGACTCTATACTTACTATTAAAAAAACAAATTGAGATATAGGGCTATGCATATGACACTTACCATTATAAATCAGTGGTGTGTTGATAAGTGTTTCCCAGCATGCTAGGGGAAAGGGAGGATGATTTTCAGTTTTTACTAATTTCCATGGCATAAATATTGTCACTATAGCTAATTTCAAGTACCAATGTGACATCAATGGACTTGTAAAATTTGTGAAAGGTTAGTGATAGGTTCTCATAATTTATCTTGTTCCAAGAACTACTGGAAATAGAAATTAACTAAAACAGAAAGGTTATTAACAGCATTGCCTCTAGGGACTTGTAGGAAAGTTTAACATTTTATAGATTTTATAGATTATTTAGATGTTAAAGTTTAACATTTTATTTGAATTTTTATCCTGCTTATGTATTACTTTTATAATTTTTGAAAACTAGCTCAAGGAAATAAAAGGTGTTTCATCCTGGATGAAGAAACCTGAAAAAACATCACAACCATCTTAACAAGAAAACAGATGTTCCATCTGCAGATAAACAAGCAAAATCATACTTTTTCCTAACGTCATCAGAAAGCTGATATGGCAAGGAAGAGAACTGACCTGAAACCTTATGAAAGATAGGCACCTCCCTGAAAGAGTCAAGTTGCAAACACTGGGTGAGAAGAATTTAGCTACAGTTTCAACGAATAGCTAAAAACCAAGTATCAGCTGGCATGAGATGATGGAACTCCTGGGTGACACAGACACAAAGTGAATTCTCACCTATTTCACAAACTCTTCTCTACAGACTGCTGCAAGGTGCTTACCAGAAAGACTATGGATGGAAGAAGCCAAAGAACCTCTCAATGTTGCAGATCTGGAGGGAAGAAGCTGCCACAGAAGCAAAGGCATAAACCCTTCCCAGACCCTTATCCTCTAAAAAGCAACAAGTTTAAGCCACTGGGAGGAAAACAGCAAGCCCTGTCACTCCTAAAACACAGGTGAGTACTCATTATGGCAGGAAGGATAGTAAAATAAAAAAATTAAAAAAAATTACCAATACAGGATAAGTAAGAAACTGTCCTGGGCTCTGAACTTTATACTAACACCATTAGCATTCTCTTACCACTGGGCAAGTGGCAGGGAACTCTCCTGCACAAGATCTACTGAATAAGGCAGAGTTTGACTAGAAAGAGGCAGAGGCAGGATAATCAAGAAAGCTTCACCTCATGCTACACGGATGCACGAACCTAAAAATGAAACTGGACAACAGAGATTCTTCTCTGCCCCCAACACCAGACTTACAAGCACTCTGTAATAAGCAAAAAGTGATCTATTCTTGGGCTAACATAGAAATACAAAGTCTACAGCACAGTGAAGCCTTAAACCTAAGCATAGAGCCAGAACACTGTGAGGAGGAATAAAAACCTTCATTAATCCATCCCTTATCTGATAGGGCTGCAAAGAGAAATGGACAGACATAATTATAGTTGGTCTTATTGACAACTCCTTTTTCAGTAATTGATAAAATAAGGAGATGGAAAGTCTCCGAGGATACAGAGACTTGAATTACATTATTAACTAACTTGACCTCATTGAAATATAGATAACATCTCATCTAACACATGAAAAATTCAGCAATATTATTTTTTGATCCAGAACATAGCCAATATTCAAATTTACTTTAAATACTGAAGTCATTTAGAGCATATTTTCTGACTGAAAGGGTATTAATATTAGAACCAAGAACACAAAACGGGAAAGAAATCCTTAAATATCAGGAAATTAAATTTCTGTATAACTCACAATGGAAACACATAATAAAATTTGTGGGATGTAGTTAAAACAGTGGTTAGATGGAAATTCATAACTTTAAGTGATCATAATTAGTGAAGAAGAAAATTCTTAAATCAATGATTATGTTTCATCCTAAGATTAGAAAAAAAGAAATCCAGTACAAGAAGTAAATAAAATACAAACATCAATAAAAATAAGAAAACACAAAATAAAACTGACAGCAAGTTCTTCATAAAGGTCAATAAAAACTGTACATTTCCAGACAGACTATGGAAGAGAGAGAGAGAGCACATGAGCATATGTGAACATAAATTAGAAATATCAACAAGAAGAAACATAATTACTTATCATACAGACACTGAATGGATAACATTAATAATACGATATTATGAAAAAGTTTATGCTCATGCTATAGTCTGAATGTTGGTGCCTTCCTAAAATTTATATTGGAACTTCAATCCCTAATGTGGTAGTGTTAAGAGAGGTGAGGCCTTGAGAAGATTCTCATGAATTAGATTAGTGCCCTTTTAAAGAGGCTTGAGAAAAAAAAAAAGGGAGGCTTGAGAAAGACTGTTTGTTCCTTTCACCATGTAAAGACACATAGCAGGTGCTATCTATGAGGAAAAAGTCTTCACCAGACACGGACTCTGCTAGCATCTTGGTCTTGGACTTCCTAGCCTCTAGAACAGTGGTTCTCAACTTTCCTAATGCCTCCAAATGCCGCAACCATTTAATACAATTTCTCATGTTGTGGTGATCCCCAACCATAAGATTTTCAATGCTACTTCATAACTGTAATTTTGCTACTGTTATGAATCATAATGTAAATATCTGATATACAGGATGTATTTTCATTGTTACAAAGGGATAGCAACCCACAGGTTGAGAACCACTGCTCTAGAACAATAAGCAATACATTTCTTGTTTATAAAATACTTAGGCTAAGTTATTTTCATATAGCAGCTCAAACAGACTAAGATAGCCCAAGAATACAATTTAGATGAAATTTCTTAAAAGAAACTACTGAATCTTCACTCATAAAAAAACTATGTAATAACTATACAGAACTATGAAAATTATATAAAGCTAAACAGAACTATATCTATATAAGAAGGCAAATTTATATTTAAAAAACATTCTAACAAAGAAAATTCCCCACCCAGATGGCTTCAATGCTGAATTCTACAGAATAATTTAGATATAATACAAGTCTTCAAAAACTCTTCCATAAAATAGAAAGAAGAAAAAATTCCAAATTACTTTTAGACCAGCATTATCCTGATACTAAAGTAGCACAAAACAGTATAAAACTCATGATTTATGTACTATCTGATGAATATTGATGGAAAATACTTAAACAAATTATCAAATCTAGAATACATAAAAATAGTGATATATCATGACCAAGTGGGGTTTATACTTTGAATCCAAGTTTTGTATGGCATTCAAAAGTCATCCATAGCATTCTAAATATCAACAAATTAAAGAAGATAAAATTATTTTATCCTCTTAATAAATACAAGAAAAGTATTTGAAAAATTCAACATCCATTCATGATAAACACTAGGAATTAAAGTAAATTCCATGAACCTAACAGAGGGTATTTCTAAAGAACCCACAACATATTTATTGATGAAAACTGAGTACTTTCCAACTTAAGAACAGAAAGCTAGCAAGTAGTTTGTACTAATTACTGCTATTCAACACTATGCCAGAGGTCTCAGCCAGAACAATAAGGCATACACATTAGAAAGGAAGTAATAAAAGGCTGCTATTCACAGATAAAATCATGGTCTAAAAATCCTAAAGGATGTTTTAAAAAGCTGAGTGAATTTACCAAGTTCTCAGGATACAAAAAGAATGTTTAAACATGGATTGTATTTCTATATACTAGTAATGAATAATTGGAAATTGAAATCAAAAAGCAGTATCATGTATTAATAGAATCAGTACCAAAAACATGAACTAGTTAAACATAAATCTATCAAAATATGCATAATATCCATATGCTGTAAATGACAAAATATTTAGTGAAAACAGTAACCTAAAAATGTGGATATATTTACTATGTTAATGAATTAGAAACTTTGACATAGTAAAGACACAATTCTATCCCTCCCCACAGATCTATAGATTCAATACAATCCTAATAAGAATCCCATATAATTTTTAATAGAAATTGACAAATTATAAAATTATTGACAAACTATAAAATTCATATAGAAACAAAAATAACCTGAGATAGCCAAACCAATTTTTGAAAGAAGAAAGATGGAAATTATAGACTACATGATTTCAAGACTTTCTATATAGCTATAGTAAGCAAGACAGTATGGAATTGGCAAAAGGGGACATGTACAGAATAGAGAATACAGAAATAATCCCACATGTATATGGCCCACTCATTTGGGGCAATAATGCAAAAGCAGTTCAATAAACATAGTCCTTTAAACAAATGGTGCTAGAAAAATTGGATATCTGTATGCAAAAAAAAAAAATTAGCTTTAGCCCACACTTTACACAATAAGCAAAAACTAACTGAAAACTTATTGAATTGTATATAAATAGCTAAAACTATAAAAGAACTTCTGGGGAAAACACAAGAGAGAATCTTTCTGACTTTGATTTAAGATAAGTTTTAAATCTGGCACCAAAAGTACAATCCATTAAAAACAATGATAAACTGGACTTCATCAACCTGAAAAATTTCTATTCTTCAAAATATACTGATAATAAAGTGAAAAAATTAAGCCAAATACTTGGGGAAATATTTCCAAATCATATATCTGATAAAGGACTTGTATCCAGGATACATAACTCTCAAAAGACAATATTAAAAAAAAAAAAAAAACCAAAACAAAACAATTTTTTAACCTGGGCAAAAGATTTGAACAGACTTACTAAAGAAGATACACAAATGGAAAATCACCACATGCAAAGATGTTCAACAAAATTAGTCATCACAGAAATGTAAATTTACATATCACACAATATCACTACAAACCTATTAATTTGATTGGCAAACAAAAGAAAAAGAAAAAGTGATAACATCAAGCAGTGGCAAAGGAACAGACCAACTACAGTCATGTACATTCCTGCAGAAAGTGCAAAAATATCAGTTTCTTTGGAAAGAAGTTTGACAGTTACTTATAAATTTAGAAAGTCACCTAAAATATAGCTTAGTAATCCTTTCCCTAGGTATTCATCTAAGAGAAATGAAAATATATTCACTCAAAAACCTGTACAAAATGTTTATAGCAGCTCCAATTTATAATAACCCAAAAATAGAAACAACCCAATGTTCAACTCATAAATGGATAGTGTAGCCATAAAATAGAACTCTACTTATCAATAAAAATTAACTTTTGAGACATACAAAAACACAGATAAATGTAAATTTTATTATACTAAGAAGCCAGACTCAAAAAGTAACATACTGTACAATTCTACTTCTGTGACATCTTATTAAGGCAAAACTACAGGAATAGAATATATATTAATGGATTGCCAGGAACTTGGAATGGTGAGAGGAGCTGACCACAGTGGGGCATAAGAACACTTGCAGAGGCCCTCAAACTTTTTAAACAGGGGCCAGTTCCCTGTCCCTCAGACCGCTGGAGGGCTGGACTATAGTTTAAAAAAAAAAAAAAAAAAAAAAAAAAAAAAAAAACTACGAACAAATTCCTATGCACACTGCACATATCTTATTTTGAGGTAAAAAAAACAAAACAGGAACAAATACAATCACACCGCCTCATGTAGCCTGAGGGCCATAGTTTGAGGACCCCTGCTAAGGGTGATGGGAAAAGTCTATCTCTTGATTATGGTTGTTAACCAACTGATTGTCAAAACTTATATGACCATATGCTAAAAAGAGGCAATTTCACTACACATAGTAGCTCATAAAACTTGACTTTAAAAATATATAAATGGGAGAAAGGGAGACAAAATGGCTGACTGAAGCCAGCTTTCCACAGAGGGTCCTGAACAGAAGGAGAGTTAAAGGACAAAAATTTAGCAAGTAACCCGGTAGATTTGAGCTGCACCAAGAGAGAAGGTTGAAGAACGCACATCAACCCTGCTGAGGTGAGCTGTAACCACAAGGATACAAACAAATACAAAATCCATCAACAAATGGACAGGAGTCCCTTCCCCCATGAGAATGGCTCAGAGTCCCCCACAATGAAACGGGCAGAGTTCAAAGTTCCTCCCACTACACTCCACGGGAGAGACCCTCTAAAAACTGGGCCTGCCTCCCTTACTAGGGTGCCATGGCATTCTCTTGCCAGGCATAAAACTGTATAAAACTGTATATATGCTCTACCTGCAACTCTGAGCTCCCAGCACTCCCCTCCACTCTCACTCTGAGGTCTGGAGGCCTATCCCCTAGGAGTTCAGATTCTTGGTTGATTTCTCTAGGGGTGTGTACAGTGCCTAAACTGCAGCTGGTCAGTGCTGACTCTGGGGCACGTGAGTGAGGAGAGGATGGTCAGCTGAGAGGGAACCACACCAGAGCAGCAGTTCCCTGAGGTCCAGAGCAGCAGCTATCTTTTAGCAACAATACGGCTCACAACCATGGGGCAGAATCAGTGGAAAAACTCTGGTAACATGAATAACCAGAATAGATCAACCCCCCCAAGAAAAGATATGACAGATACAATTGAAGATCCCAATTATAAACAACTGTCTAAGATGTCAGAAATTGAATTCAGACTTTGGATTGCAGACCCGATTAATAAAGTGGAATTAGGAATTCGAGGAAGAATTCAAAAGTTGTCCCAAGAATTTAACGAATTTAAAGACAAAAACGACCAAAGACCTAGACACACTGAAGCAAGAATTTGCAGCCCTCAAAGATTTGAAAAATACAGTAGACTCCCTCAGCAACAGAATGGAGCAAGCAGAAGAAAGTATTTCTGACATTGAAGATAAAGCCTTTGAATGCTCCCAAACTCTCAAAGAGGAAGAGAAATGGAGAGCAAAAACAGATCATTCTCTCAGAGAGCTCTGGGATAATTCGATGAAGGCCAATATAATAATTAGAATTACTGAAACCGATGAAGTGGCCTCGATGGGCACAGAGGCCCTTCTGTATGAAATTATGAAAGAAAATTTTCCAGACATGCCTAGAGATTCTGAAATTCAGATATCAGACAGCTTCAGAAACCCAGCACGATTCAACCCCAATAAGTCATCCCCCAGGCATATCATAATTAGCTTTACTAAAGTTAATATGAAGGAAAAAATTCTCAAAGATGCCAGGCGAAAGAAAACCATTACGTACAAAGGGAAGAATATTAGATTGACTGCAGATCTCTCTGCTAAAACTCTTCAAGCCAGAAGAGGGTTGTCATCGACTTTTAATCTCCTAAAGCAAAATAACTTTCAACCCAAGATCTTGTATCCAGCTAAACTGAGTTTCATTTATGATGGAGAAATTAAATACTTCAATGACATTCATATGTTGAAGATATTTGCCATAAGCAAACCAGCTCTTCAGGATATTCTCAGACCTATCCTCCATAATGACCAACCCAATCCTAAACTACAAAAGTAAACTCACTCAAACTTTTGATCAAACTCCAACTTCCACACTGGCGAAAGGATTAAAAATGTCCACTGTACCTTTGAAAAACTCGATACCCAAAATTTCACCAGACTTATCAATATTCTGCTTTAATGTGAACGGCTTAAACTGTCCTCTAAAGAGGCATAGGTTAGCTGACTGGATACAAAAACTCAGGCCAGATATTTGTTGCATACAAGAGTCACATCTTAACTTAAAAGACAAATACAGACTCAGGGGTGAAAGGATGGTCATCCATATTTTAGGCAAATGGTAATCAGAAAAAAGCAGGTGTTGTAATTTTATTTGCAGATACAATAGGCTTCAAACCAACAAAAGTAAGGAAGGACAAGAATGGTCACTTCGTATTTGTTAAGGGTAATACTCAATATGATGAGATTTCAATTATTAATATCTATCCACCCAACCAGAATGCCCCTCAATTTATAAGAGAAACTAACTGACATGAACAACTTGATTTCCTCCAGCTCCATAATAGTCGGAGATTTCAACACTCCTTTGGCAGTGTTGGATTGATCCTCCAACAAGAAGCTGAGCAAAGAAATTTTAGATTTAAACCTAACCATCCAATGTTTGGATTTAGCAGACATCTACAGAACATTTCATCCCAACAAAACAGAATACACATACTTCTCATCAGCCCACAGAACATACTCCAAAATCGACCATGTCTTAGGTCACAAGTCTAACCTCAGTACATTTAAAGGAATAGAAATTATTCCTTGTATCTTCTCAGACCATCATGGAATAAAACTTGAGCTGAGTAACAACAGGAACCTGCATACTCATACAAAAACATGGAAGTTAAATAACCTTATGCTGAATGATAGCTGGATCAGAGATGAGATTAAGAAAGAAATTGCCAATTTTTTTGGAACAAAATGACAATGAAAACACAAACTATCAGAACCTCTTGGACACTGCAAAGGCAGTTCTAAGAGAGAAATTCATAGCACTGCAAGCCTTCCTCAAGAGAACGGAAAGAGAAGAAGTTAACAACTTAATGGGACATCTCAAGCAACTGGAAAAGGAAGAACATTCCAACCCCAAACCCAATAGAAGAAAAGAAATAACCAAAATTAGAGCATAATTAAATGAAATTGAAAACAAAAGAATTATACAATGGATCTATAAATCAAAAAGCTGGGTTTTTAAAAAGGTCAATAAAATAGATAAACCTTTGGCCAACCTAATCAGAAAACAGAGTAAAATCTCTAATCTCATCAATCAGAAATGACAAAGACAAAATAACAACAGACTCCTCAGAAATCAAAAAAATACTTAATGAATATTACAAGAAACTTTATTCTCAGAAATATGAGAATCTGAAAAAAATTGACTGATACTTGGAAGCACGTCACCTTCCAAGACTTAGCCAAAATCAAGTGGAAATGCTGATCAGGCCCATATCAAGTTCGGAAATACCATCAACCATACAAAACCTTCCTAATAAGAAAAGCCCGGGACCAGACAGTTTCATGTCAGAATTCTACCAAACCTTTAAAGAGGAATTAGTACCAATATTACTCAATCTGTTCCAAAATGTAGTAAAAGAAGGAAGACTACCCAACACGTTCTATGAAGCAAACATCACCCTGATCCCCAAACCAGGAAAAGACCCAACAAGAAAAGAAAATTGTAGACCAATATCACTAATGAATATAGATGCAAAAATATTCAACA
>CAUYPK010008013.1:0-10529 GCA_963574355.1 Loris lydekkerianus | reverse complement strand
GGATCTTATTGAGTATTTTAGCATCTATATTCATTAGTGATATTGGTCTATAATTTTCTTTTCTTGTTGGGTCTTTCCCTGGTTTGGGGATCAAGGTGATGTTTGCTTCGTAGAATGTGTTGGGTAATATTCCTTCTTTTTAATTATTTTTACTGTTTATGGCAGCACTGTCACAATCATGAAGAGGTGAAAATAAGTCAAGTGCCACCAATACCTGAGTACATTAATAAAACGTGTTATGTGAACACCACGGAGCACCACTCAGCTGTAAAAAGAATGGTGATCTACTGTCTTTTGTAACAAGCTGGATAGAACTGGAGACCATGCTTCCAAGTAAAGACCAAATGCCACATGTACTCAACACTAAATTGGAACTAGTCAGTCAACTCTCACGTTCACATATGGAAATAAAACTCAATGGAAATCAAGCACATGTGAGGGGGGAGAGGGGATTGGCTAAATTCACACCTAATAGTAACAATCCACACTTTGTAGGTGAAGGGCACATTTATAGTTTTGACTCAATCTGTACAAAAGCAAGTTATGTAACCAAAATGTGAACACCCTGGTAATACTCTGAGTTGTAGCATTTATATTCATATCCATTTTTCTTTTGCCCCAAGGTTGTTACAAGACACTCAACTTCCACCCAGACGGGAGGCCAGAGTGTTGTTCTGTGTGTTTGTCTGTGTGTATTGACACATATGCACATGAGCGTGTGTGTGTATACGTGTTCCATTTCTGTAAAGCTGTTGATAGTTTTGCACTTGGACCCAGCTTTAGCATCCAATATTCAGTTCTCCCTGTCTCTGATACAGTTAAGCCTGAGATTTGTTGCAGCTGCAATGAATTTCAATTTCCCTTCTACCGTTTTTACCTTCTGCCTTTGAGCATGCTTTCTTGAGGAAGTATACAATTTATTTTAAAAGGCTGAAAAATCAAGTGAGGAAAAAATTACTCCTATCTGTCGATCTCTTCTTTGGCATGGTCTTGAGTATCTGCCTTTGACTCTTGCTTTGTAGGGCTCAGTGGCTCCAAGCATCTTCTGTGGCTGATGCTCTAGGGCACAGCCCACATTCCTCTGAGGACAGAGGCACTTATTTTCCAGCTGGTGAGTGCAGTGGTTGCTGCAAGCTCACCACTGAGGCCTCACCCAGGAAGTGGTCTAGTTCAAGAGTACTTAGGGCCCCTCCTCAAGGGCAGCCCCAATGCAAAAAACTGGTACTTGGTTTCTGAAGTATCACCACAGATGCAAAACATTGCATGGCAGGGACTGAATTTTTTTTTGTTGCAGCTGCAATGAATTTCAATTTCTTATGCCCATTCATACAGACCTCATTTCCCCACAGGGCACATTCTGGGACAAGCAACTTTCCATATCAAAATCTTCTTCTGGAGTAGCAGGTAGTACTAAGACACTAAGTACTAAGTGATATCTCCCGAATGGCCCGCTACACTCTCAGAATTCACAGTCTAGGATTTTTAGTTAAAAGTTAGTGATCTTCAGGACCTACTGAGATACTCTCAGATGTTTGAGTTTGCTCAAATGTAGCTTATTCTGCCCTCACCTCTCCCCAAGACAGGCACTGTTATTATTCCCATTTTATAGAAAAGCAAATGGAAACAGGGAATAAACAGCTTGCTCGTATTCACATATTAAATCCAGGCTAGTCTGGTGTTGAGAGATGAGTCAAGAGGGGAGAAGGATGCTCCCCTCACCTCCCTGCCTTCTCCCTCAAATGTCTCAAGAAGGCCAAAAGGTCACAGATGCTGCATCTGATTAATCCACTGCAAAGAAAAGGTCTTCAAGTCAAGGTCCTCATTACTCACGCAGAAAACTCTTCATTGTAAACCTTGTTTCTCTAAAATAGAGATAGCTGTGATGTTATGCCAGAATTTTTTAATACTTCCTGTCATTCAGCATCATTTTCTTGGACCCAGTAGCGTAAGTCTGTCTTTCCATCTGTCTCCATCTGGAACCTACGAGTCAAAATTCCTTGACATTTGTCTCTAATGCTGTTCCTTAAATTTCACTGCTGATTAAAATGTCCTGCATCTTTCCTGTCTTTCGGTCCTCTTGCTCGGTTTTTTGGGAGGGCGACACAGGGTTTGAAGTTGTCATTCTACTATCCTATTTCATCAATAACTTGTCTTTTCTTATATAATGTAGTTTTGTGAGCATTTTCTCCCATCATTAGCTATTATCTGAACATAAAAATCTATTCTAATTAGTTGCTATCTCCTTATGGATGGACACAAAGACGATGACTGTTTCTAATCTTTTTTCATTTGTTACTACTTTAATAACATGCTAGGTACACTGGAAGGTAAATTTAATTTACATGTCTACATTTTATTTAGGTTAGGGTCCTATAAATGAGACTAGTGCATCAAAAGTTTTGAACCCTCTGTTACCTTTGTTAAATAATGTTGAATTTCTTTTCAGAGTGATATTTTCAGCCAATTTAAATTTATTATCATCAGTAGATTGAAATGCCTTTGAAAAGAAAAAAGAGACATTTTAGTCTATTTTTATTTTACATTGAAAATTTCCATTTGGTATTTGATTTTGATTTTTGGTCTTTTAATATAAGATTAAGAATGTTTACCTTTTATGTTCCATTCTCATGTTCATTACATTTCCCACTTTGCAGTTTGCCTTTGGCATCGAATTTGATGAGCATCTCTGTGTTTGCTTTGTTTCTTTGATCTAATGTCACTTCTTGTTCAGTGCTGTACTTTGGATCGTTATAACTTTGGAGGCCATTTTGATATCTGAGAGATAAATTTCCTCTAACCTCCAACTATTCTCAGCAATACTTTGTTGATTAAACTACCAGATAATCTTCAAGATCATTCTGACAAATAATAAAATGAACCAAATTGGGATTTAAATTCAAAATATCTTTAAGTATGTGTACCATGACATTATTAAAGAACTAAAAAAAAAATAGGCATAATACTTGATTCCTACAGAGGAGAATCTTAATTAATTAATGCATGAAGGAATTTTTATAAAGTACACAAAAAGTCATGAGCATTATATATTCATGGGTCAGTAAGGATGCAACCTTATAAGCACAGGTGGCAAGAGATTAGGTGGAAAGTGTCAGAACTATTAATAATTATGAATTTCCTTGAAACAAAAAAAAAGAAAGTTTTGGTTGGATTTGAAGATTATAGAAAGCAGTGAAAGACTCTGAATGAATGGCTTATATGATAATATTAATATGTAGTAAGATCTGACATTATGTCCTGGATATATTCCAGAAACTCTTCCAAGTTGTTTACGGTGCATCCAACTCATGCCAAAACTTCATGTAGTGACTATTTCTCTTCCTTCGTTCTATTTTCTGAGAAACAGAGACACAGGATCAAGTAACTGTTTCAAAGCTGCACAGCTAAAACTTGGCAATATGGCTACAGGGTTCCTGCTCCTCACTGCTAATCTATGTGTGCCGTAGTACATGGCCATTCTCTTCTTTTCCTTTGCTGCTTACCAAAACCAAGAACAACAAGAACAACAAAAGCAAACAAATTTGCTATAAGTGGATTTTCTTCAAGACAATTTTTTTCCTTGTATTCATTGTCATTGAACAGAACAGGACTGGTGTAGGTGTTAATGCTTTCAAAGTTCATCTGAGCTGCATATTGAAGTATAGAAGTTTACTTTGTGTTAAAAAACAAAAAAGAAAGAACAAACCCCTCCTACCTGAATCTGTATGATGGGAGAGTAGAGTCCCTTGACACCAGACCCAGTGCTGAAGTCAAACTATTTCATGAGTCTGTCACTACGTAGTTGCTCTTGTTTCTTAGAAAACAAGTATCTATTTATAAATTGAACAGCAAAAAGAGAATTTAGAGAATCTTTTAAGTAGTCCTTCTCAATTGTTTTTCTTTGCTATGGCTATTTCTTAGAGAGGCTCTAATTTTGTATCAATATATTCTATATGTTATTTATTTACATCATTATTATTTAACCATAGTGGCTGTTTGTCTTAGTAAAATATCTCAAAAGGCAAATAATGTCTTAAAAACGTGTTGACCAAAATACATCTCAGAATAAATATAGTTAGGTCAAAAATTAATTTGGGGGGCACATTTAACTTTACAACCATTGCTTTTTAATCTGTATTCTGCATATTAGATAGCCTTGATTTTTGTTTTGAGTAGAAATCAGAAATAAAATGAAATTGCTGACTTCTCAGTGATCACGAAGTAATAGCTAAATTATCATAAAATAGTACAAATAAATTCTACTCAAGAGGCCTCTACTATACTGTGTGTATGACGTAACAATAAGATATAAAAACAGGTATTTCCAGAGGGATTTACAACTCAGAATGGACATGTCTAGCTGTGGAGTTTTGTAACTTATTTGGAGACTATAATGAATGAAACCTGTAAAATTGAGGGGACCAATAGCATTTTCAAGGACACTGTCAGCATTCCCTTTCCCGATTTCACAGGTCATGCTCTTAGAACTGCTGCTGACTTCCCTTTCAGGTTTACCCTGGACAATCCAGTCATCACTCATTGTTCCTTCACTGTCTTAAATATGTGCACTCCCATCTTTTCCCATCGCCAATCTCACACATGAACAAAGCACCTGATTGCCATTACAAACTCATAAATAGCCTTTCTTCCCCCCTTTCCTCTTTCCTGATAACAGCTGTTTCCATAAACTGCTGGCATTAGCTCATCCAACTATTCAGGTATCTGTCCATCCACCCTTTGGCAAACACGTAGTGGCAGGTGCAGCATTGAGAATACAGAATAGGGAGTTAGACTTGTTCTGTATCCTGATTCTATTACTTATAATTTGTATGAACTTGAGCAATTTACTTAATATCTATTTTTCTATATGAAAAAATAATTAAACCATGTTCATGGAGTTATTTTGGAAACAGTAATACATTAAAAGGCTTGGAATTGTCCCCAGCATGAAGTAAGTCTAACCAACATAATCATTATTCAATATCATGTGAGGATCTACTAAGTACCAGGTATTGGTTTTCACAGATGTGATATAGTGTTAATGAAAACAAACAAACAAACAAATGAAAAAAGAAAAAAAACAGGAAAAGCTCTTCTCAGACTTCGTAGAATTTATATGACAGTGAAAAATATCAGACTTTCATCAAATGGTCACAGAAATAAATGCAAAATGTCAAGTGCTTCAAGGGAGAGGTAAATAAATGGTACCATAAGTTTTTAAAACATAGATTTGATCTAGTCAGAGAAGTCAGGGGAGGATGCCATGGGATGGGCTGGTTAAGAGAAAAGCCAAATGATTAGTTCATATGAACAGGATCAAAAGAAGAAAAGAACATTAAAAGCAGAGGCCGTATGTTGAGAGAAATTGGGATGGATGCAGGTCAAGGTGACAGGTCATGTTGTCTTTTGCAAAAAAAGCAGAGTAGGGCTGGAGAAGACAGGGGGGTCCAATGATGAAGGGTTTGTGGAAAAATTTATGGAAGTTGTAAGCAGCCTGTCCATATGAGCAGAGTTGACACAATGAGATACTGAATCTTGGATTGCAGAGGGCATGGATGGATGAGGGGAGGTAGGTCAGGCTATTTTTAATAAGCTAATTCAGGACAAAGACAACAAGAACTTGCATCAGAATTGTGGGGATGGTGATGGAGAGATGGAGATGATTGAACAGATTTGCAAGATATCTAGAACATAAAATTGCCAAGACTTGGTTATTGGGGGAGGGAGTGTAAGCACACGGGAACAGTGATGGATGACACAAGTACCCTGGCTTGTTCAGTGAAGACAGAACTGATGGGAGAGATGGAAGGCTGTGTATCTGGTTTGAAATATTTTGCATGGGAGGCATCAAAAAGGATAAAATCTTAAGTAATCTTTTCATTAATTCACTGCTTTTGAAGATTTTATACTTGAAATTAGACGTTTAGATCCAAAATTCAATTTTTTGAACCAGTTCCAAACGTTTCTAACCTTTTCCTCTGTGAGATTATTTTTCCCAGTTCTATTGCTCTTTAGTTAAGTCAAGCTAATGTCATCTCTCTTTGAACATGCAACATGCCTTCTCTTTTCTCCGACTATTCTTACTTCCTTTCTTTTGTAAGTTCGGTTAAAATCAATCTCCTTCTAGCAGGCTTTCATGAACATTACATCTGATTATAATAAAAGTTCACTGCCACTCCTAGCCCTATGGCCTGGACCTGAATTTCGATGCTTGTTTACATACTAATTTGCATTTACAATCTAGGGCTTTATAAAATCATCCTCTCCTTAGTTTATGTGTGCATTTTCCTCCTACCTATATTGTATATTCCCTCAGATCAACGATCATGTCTTGTATTTATTTTTATTTTCTGTTTGTCCTTTATTTCCTGGAACAATCTTTAGCATTACTGGAACAATAATAACAAAAAATACTTCATTGTCTAACAGAATATTCCAAGCTGTGTGGGAGGTTGGAAAATGGCTGACTAAAGCATGATTTGCGTATTGTCCCAAAGCCACAGAAATCTTTCATCACTCTTTTAATTCCATTCCCCCTCCCTTATCCCTTTGAATGGATGGAATTCATTCAGAAATGCCAAGATGTAAAGTCGGTGTGGTGTAGAAGAATGAGCATCAGTTCTGGGCCTTGACAGCAGTTTTATTATCCCTATGTGATCTTGGGCACAATACTTCTCTGAATCTAAATATCCTCATTTTAAAAATAAAAATATTAATATGTAATCTACACACTCTTTTAAAGTCTTATTTGTCCATTCAGATCTAAGCTTCATCTTACTTCCATATACCAGCTAGTAACCCACATAAATATGTTCACAATCTAAATATGTTATTTCCAACTGAACTTGCTTCCTTCGTTACATCAGTATTTGGAAGAAGCAAAATTCTAAACACAGTTGAACTCAAAGGTGTTGGGGAACAACTCAAACATGATAGCTATATTGAAATCATCTAGAAAGGTCAAACAGACACTTGAGATGCCAAAGTAATCTAGAATTGGAAAGTGACAAATGCATTAGAACACCCACGGAGAAACCTGTTTTCACTTTGGAGTAAATATTTTTTTCTCATGAAAAGATTGTTGCATTGAAGAGTAGAAAACTGCCAAAACTTAGAGGAAGTTAGGCAATATCAGTATGGAATTAAAAATAAATTAGTCATAGCTGTGATAAAGGGGATTTCCACACTGCACATGCGAAGTTCAGAAAAACTAACATTAAACTGTCATTTCAAAGCCAAATTACTTATACCTTTTTAAATAAGAGCTTAAAAATTCAGGGAAGATATGCGCTGAGGTTTACTTTTTAAAACATATTTCTCAATAGTAAATTAACCACTCTATAAATCAGCATATTCTGTATGTAGCAACATGAGAAAGTCTAGAATATTTGAAGTAAATATACCATCAAAGTTTTAATATTTTACTGGCAAGGCAATAAAATAGTCTAAATGAGATTTCTTTAACCCTATAAGTAGCAGTTTTCCCCATATTAATATTATTTTCCAAATGTACTGTAGAGCCCTTGGGAAAAATTTAAAGGGTGAGAATCGGATTTTAACTTGGAAAAACATCTGAAACTTATCATTGGAGTGAAGTTTGTGAAATCCAAAAGATTTCGAAAGAGCTCTTCTTGTGAACTATTCTCTAATGCAGTTTTGTGCTTTTTATCTGGAGAGAGAAGTGGATGGAGAACTGGTAGGCACTCTAATTACATAGTTATTGGAAAGTAGGCTAAGCTTGCCCTTCCCAGCTGTCAGATGTTTTGAAGCCACATTACCTTGGGACACATGCACCCTAGCCAGGTAAACCATTTCACCTTTAGTAACACCCCAGCCTCTGAAGGCAATGCCTGATGCATTTGACTGACAGATTCTACTCAATCTGTCTTCATTTTTCCCTGGACCTTAATTCCTTCTATCTGAATTCCTTCTATCCTTTAGAAACTCCACTTTAGCTGCTGCTGAAGACAGACACTAGAGAGAGAGAGAGAGAGAGAGAGAGAGAGAGAGAGAGAGAGAGAGAGAGAGAGAGAGAGAGTGTCAAGATGACAGAGTTGAAGTTAGATTATCTCGATTTAAATCCTATTAAATGTTAGTCAGGGGCCTAAAAGCTGGTAGTGGAGTATGAAGGCCTGAGAACTGGAAGGTCAATGATGAAGACTCCACTCTAAGTCTGAGGTCTAAGAACCAGGAGCACTCAGAGCAGAAGAGGATGGACATGGTAGCTGAAGTGGGCAAGCAGAGAGAAAACTCACCCTCCCTCCCTTCATCTTTCGGCAAAGTTCAGTCTCTTGTTGAATTGGGTGGTGCCTGCCCATGTTGGGGAGGGCTGTTTGCTTTACTTCCTTCACTGATCTGAATGTTCATTTCTTCCAGAAACTTTCACAGGCACACTCTCTTTTCCCTTCCTTTCTTCTTTCCTGGCATTGACTTCTTCAATACAGTCGTAACAAATAAGCTTTTGCCATAACATGTTTTCTAGAGGACCTGGGTTTAGCTATTTCCTTTCATCTTCACAAGGGAGGATAAGATCCACTTTGGGATTCGAATGCTCATCTTGGTTGCAGTGTGCAAATAGAAGGGGGAGAAAAGAAGAGGTGGGGAATCTACAAGAATTAATGCAATGGGCCCAAGGATAGATAAAGGTGGTTTACAAAAGAATGCCAGCTACAGAAATGGAGGTAGTAATCACGTTTGAGATCAAGCTTTCTTTACTCTCCCAGCTCTTTCCCGTGCAGTGCACTGCTTTGATTTGTTTACACACTCACCCATTCATTTATGAGTGCTCTCTCTATAGGAATTGCTAGCGTGCTGAAGAAAAATAGTGGATTTCTCTAGCAATTAAAGAAACATGCCAGTAGGTTGTTCACAAGGTTACATAAATAAACTTTAGAAGGGAATACACATATGCATGCAGATATTTTAGAGTAAAAGGAGGTACTAGTCACTGGTATGCCAGAACAATACCAGCAATAAATCTGGACTGTCCCAGGCAAATGTGGATATATGCTTACACCGTGTATACAGCCACTGGCTATGGCTTACTAGCAAACTAAAATGTTTAACAGTCCAATAAATCTCTCTACTCACTAAAGATACATCTAACAGAATCTGAGCTTGGCAAGAGTTTGTTAGTATATTATTCAGAGTGCTCTAGAGAAACAGAACCAATGCAATATACATAGAAAGAGATTTATTATGAGAAATTGGCTCAGGCAATTATGGAGGCTGAGAAGTCCCATGACACGACCATCTGCCAATTGTAGACCCAGGAAAACTGGAGGTATAATTCTGGTCCAAAATCCTCTGTACTGGGGGATGCCAATGGTGTAAATACCAGTCTGAGGGCAGGAGAAGATTTATGTTCAGTTCAAGAAGGCGGGGGGGGGGGAGGGGCAGAAGGAGTGCCTTTCTCCTTCCTCTGTTTTTTGTTTTATTTGGGCCCTCATGGGATTCAATGATGTCTGCCCCCTTAGAGAGGGCAATCTCCTATATAGAGTCCACTGACTCAAGGGGTAATCTCATGCTTAAATATCCTCATAGCACACCGAGAAAATGTTAACCTGTGCCTTCCTTGTTCCAGACAGATTAACAGCTATAAATATTAATCATCACAATTAACTATTTTTATCACTGAAAAAAATTAATATGAGATGTTTATCAAATTATGTTATTATCCATTAGAAGAAGAAAACAAGGAAATAATCAGAAGAGAAATATTTTCTAAGCCTTCTTTGATAGACTCAGCAAATGGAAAGCAGTGGAAACCAGCTTTGAAGAACTCTGGAGTCAGGCGGGACTAACTATAAAATCTTTTTCTCCACTTACTTTTTACCTAATCGTTGAAACCTCAGTTTCTATACTGTAGAAACTAGCACAATACTGCATCAATACAGATTGCATATATTTTATCCAAAATGCTTAGAACCAGATGTGTTTTGGATTTTGGATTTTTTTTTCCAGGTTTTGGAATACTTTCATTCATATAATGGGGCATCTTGGGACAGAGACCCAATTCTAAACATGAAATTCATTTATGTTTCATATCCACCTTATACACATAGCCACAAGGTAATTTTACATAACATTTAAAATACTTTTTTGCATGAAATAAAGTTTACAGTTTTTTTTTTTTGTTTGTTTGTTTGTTTTTTTATTGTTGGGGATTCATTGAGGTTACAATAAGCCAGGTTACACTGATTGCATTTTTTAGGTAAAGTCCCTCTTGCAATCATGTCTTGCCCCCCACCAAGGCCCCACCCCCTTCCCTCCTTCCCTCTCTCTGCTCTTCCTTTCCCCACCCCTCCCTCCTTCTTTCTCTCTCTGCTCTCCCCTTCCCCCACTCCCACCGTGACCTTAATTGTCATTAATTGTTTTCATATCAAAATTGAGTACATAGGATTCATGCTTCTCCATTCTTGTGATGCTTTACTAAGAATAATGTCTTCCACTTCCATCCAGGTTAATACGAAGGATGTAAAGTCTCCATTTTTTTTTTTAATAGCTGAATAGTATTCCATGGTATACATATA
>CAUYPK010008012.1:0-29210 GCA_963574355.1 Loris lydekkerianus | reverse complement strand
CTGTTTTTTTTTTTTTTGTTTGTTTCTGTTTTTTCCAGACAGAGTGTCATTTTGTCGCCTTTGGTAGAGTGCTGTGGCATCATAGCTCACAGCAACCTCAAATTCTTGGTCATCTTCTTTTTTTTTTTTTTTTTTTCTTTTGAGGCAGAGTCTTACTCCTGGGTAGAGTGCCATGGCATCACGGCTCACAGCAAACTCATACTCTTGGGCTTTCGTGATTCTCTTGCCTCACCTTCCCAGGTAGCTGGGACTACAGGTGCCTGCTGCAATGCCCAGCTACTTTTTGGTTGCAGTTGTCATTGTTGTTCAGCAGGCCCAGGCCAGGTTCGAACCCGCCAGTCTCGGTATATGGGGCCGCCGCCCTCAAGTCATCTTCTTGCCTGGGCTTCTCAAGTAGCTGGGACCTATTAGGCACCCATCACAACCCCTGGCTAGTTTTTAGAGATAACATCTCGCTTTTACTCAGATTGGTCTGGAACTCCTGAACTCAGGCAATCTACCTGCCTCAGCCTCTCAGAGTGTTAGGATTATAGGCACGAGTCATGGCACCTGGCCCAAGGATGCTTTTCCTTTCTTTCTTTTCTTTTTTGCAGTTTTTAGCAAGGGGTGGGTTTGAACCCACCACCTCTGGCATATGAGGCCAGCGCCCTACTCCTTTGAGCCACAGGTGACGCCCATTTTTCTTTTCTTTTTTTTTTTTTTTTTCTTAATTTTTTTTTTTTTTTTTTTTTGCAGTTCTTTGGCCAGGGCTGGGTTTGAACCTGCCACCTCCAGCATATGGGGCCGGCGCCCTACTCCTTTGAGCTACAGGCACTGCCCCCCAATTTTTTTTTTTGTAGAGACAGAGTCTCACTTTATCGCGCTTGGTAGAGTGCTGTGGCATCACAGCTCACAGCAACCTCCAACTCCTGGACTTAGGCGATTCTCTTGCCTCAGACTCCCGAGTAGTTGGGACTACAGGCGTCCGCCACAATACCCGGCTATTTCTTGTTGCAGTTTGCCCCGGGCTGAGTTGGAACCTACTACCCTCAATATATGGGGCCGGCGCCCTACTCATTGAGCCACAGGCACCACACCCAAAGATGCTTTTCTTAAAAAAGAGAAACTCTTTACAACCTCTTAAACAGTATTTTTCAGAGATGTTTTCCTACCAAAAGAAAAAATTCTTTGCTAAATCTTGAAGTAAATACCTAGCTATGAAAGACACTGATTCACTCAGTGGTGAATTTTAAAAATTTCTTTGGGAGTCACATTACTTGCCTAAGATATGGATGAAGCGAAGTCCCTTGAATTTCCTTGATTCTTAGCTTCAAGAGTGACAAAAAACTATCTAATGAAGTCCTTGAAAAATATTAGGATATATGATCTCTCAAAAACTACTTCTTGGCTTGGCGCCCGCGGCTCAGTGGTTACAGCGCCAGCCACATACACTGAGGCTGGCAGGTTTGAACCTGGCCCAGGCCAGCTAAAACAACAATGACAACTGCAACAAAAAATAGCCAGGCATTGTGGCGGGTGCCAGTAGTCCCAGCTACTTGGGAGGCTGAGGCAAGAGAATCACTTAAGCCCAAGAGTTTGAGGTGGCCGTGAACTGTGATGCTACAGCACTCCACCGAGGGCAATATAGTGAAACTCAAAAAAAACAAAGAAACAAACAGAAAAAAAAAAAAAAAAAAATACCCCAAAAGAAAACTACTTCTGACGGTACTATAGGTATAGCTCATGCCTATACTCCTAGCACTTTAGGAGACTGAGTCAGGAGGATTACTTAAGGCCAGAAATTCAAGACCAGTCTGAGTTACATAGCAAGACCCCATTTCCACAAAAATAGAATAATTAGCTTGGTGTGGTAGTGGGCACCTATGGTCCCAGCTACTCAAGAGGTTGAGGCAGAAGGAGTGCCTGAGCCCAGGGGTTTGCGGTTGCTGTGAGCTATAGGGTTGGATGTACTCCAGCTTAAACAACAGAGTGAGACTTGTTTCAAAAAAAAAGTTCTAAAATATCTGCCAGAAATACAAAAAAAATTGTCAATATGAGTCCTAAATGATTCAAAAGCCTTTGACAATTCCACCAAAATTTTCCTTTTAACATAAAGCTGTAGGCCCCAATTGAGAAGTGTTGCATACCTCCTCCTCCACCAGGCATGCATGAAAAAACTGTGCTTCCAAGTATTCAATTCTAGAATACAACTTTGACTTACATAATGTTTTTTTTCTAAATACAAAGAATAGCTACTTAAGATAAATGCAAAATCTAATTAGAAAGCTCTAGATGACCAGGGAAAGTTAGAATGATTGTATAACTGAGTAGGGATTCCCGGATGGAGGCTGTCAATGTGTAAAGTTCAGAGTTTCTAACAGAATTTGCTTGAAGGCACATTTGAGAGCATGAATCAAAATAAAAGCCAGAGTCCAGGGTGTGGTAAAAATGCAGGACTGCAGGCAGCATAAGATCCTGGGAGTGGAAGCAATACAAGCCCAACCAGGTGGGGCATGAAAAGGAGGCAACAGCAGGGGACTCTGAGGAAACCGGACATAAAACCTAGGTTTAAATAAAGCATGCTGCTTTAAGTTGGCCTGGGAAAATGTTTGATCATAACATTTATGGTTACTACGAAAGCTAATTAAGAATAATTATGCTTGAGTGAGTCCTGGGGAAGTATGTGATGCCACAAAAACTTAAAATATTGACTTACTTTATCTACTCTGATCTTACATTGCAACAAATTTGTTTTACTTTCTATTTCTTACCAACTTCTGAATTATGACTATGAACCAAGAGAAATTTTAATTCCTTTTAGAAGAAGAAACAGTTCAATATGTTTATCTACTCTGCTCTGAATACTGATCATCCAGTAAGCCAGGAGAAGAAAATAACATTGTTCTTTTTTAGAATTTAAAGGAAGTTCTTAATGTTCTAAAGTTTCTCAAACCAACCTCAAAATTTCAGAAATCTATATAGCTGTTGCAGGATTCACTAATTTTCTAGAAATTCTTCACTAGCTGAGGTCTTTCAAATACATGTATGATCTCTGTACCTGACTTCCTACACCAACTGCCTCTGTGATCATCAATAATGAACTCCATTGTGGAGCACATCTGTTACCTTCATTTTTAGGAAGACAAGAATGCAAACTGACCTGAAGCTTTATCACCAGATGACAACTGACTGGACGCTGGTGTGGGCCCAGATGGCTTTAGGGAATTTATGAGAGTTCCCTATAACAGAGTATAAGTAAAATGTTACACCACTAACAATCTTCTGAAATGAAGGAACATGTAAAATGTAAACATAAAAACATAATTTGAAGTAACCAAGTAAAAACACTTATTTAGCTTAACTTACAAAAAAAAAAAAAAAAAAACAGAAGTAAAAGAAAGTTTCAATTTAAGTCAACCACTTATAAGATCATCTGAGAGGAAGGCAGCAGAAATGTTCTGCAAGAAGGCAAAGTCACCCCTGCCTAGTTTGTGGTTAGTTTCCCAGTGCCTTGCACAATGCTTGGAACATAAAAGTCACTTGAAAATTTGGTAGATGAATTAATGAATGAGTAAAATGGTTCTAGCTCTCAATGGAGAGATTAGATTACAATAAGATTAAAAGCAAAACTGCTCAGTTTATCCATCTCTAGCCAACGTTTCCTCGCTCATTTGTCATGATTTATGCCTTATCATGTGTCGTCCCTGGTGAACATGAAAACCTCCAGAAAAAAGATCAAATGCTAAATGCTTAAATGCCATTTTAAGTCAAGGTAAACTAAGGGTTACAGAGGCTAGTTCTGATATTTATGTTTAAGCCCAAACACAAACTAAAGTTACTCATCTCAGAGATGAGCAGCAGAGAAACCAGGATTTCTTAGGAAAAGTTTCAGAGAAAGCTTGATCTACTTTCCAGACATCTCCTACTATTTACTTCTGGATTATTTAACTGTTTATGATATAACTTATTTTTGTAGGAGACAACATTTGTGAGGCAAAAGCCTGAAGCCAGACATAACATCACTGAAAATATGCAAACTCTGAAAAACAGGATTTACAGGATTAAACAAGATAACCTATCCCCCAGATACTGAGCAATGTAGTGAAAAAAAAAAGCACTAGACAAGATGTCAGAAGCCTCGGGCCCAGCTCTGGTTCCTCCACTTAGTAATCAGTGAACATGCCTAGGCTTCTTACAGCAGTAAGACATATCTAAACACCTGCCCTACTGCACATGGCTGTTGTACGGATTAACTAAGATAATGTTAAATGAAAGTAAAATACAATTCCTCAGACAAATGTTAGGTATGAGAATTATGGCCCAAGATTTCTAGGTGCAGAAGGTCAAATAGTCTGTGAAGACATTATCAGGTCCTGAAGACTACTCTCGTTAATAACCATGTCAAGACTGGAGTAAGTTATGGGGTAAGGGTCACAGGTCTTTATCAGACTTACGGTTCATATACACAAAGTCAAAACTTGGCACAGTACAGTTCTCAATTACAAAGATAGACATTGCATGAATGTTAAAGTAAAAATCAATACAGTACCTGCTTGGCTTGGTTAGCAGCCACTGGGGTTATCACTGTGTGAGGTGTTTTGGCTGTGGAGTATGGCACCAAAGAACTGAAAAACACAGAGTGTACACTCAGAGAAAGGGAGGACAGGGTAGAAATCACATTCACCTTTGGGTCAATTTTCCGTCTAATAAATGATACTATTTCTGAGTAGACTACAAATGATGTCTTCAACCCTAACCAGATTCATTTGACAGATTTTAGATTGAAGAATAAATTTTTTTTTTTTTTTTTTTTTGAGACAGAGTCTCAAGTTGTCGCTCTGGGTAGAGTGCTGTGGCATCACAGCTCACAGCAACCTCCAACTCCTGGGCTCAAGTGATTCTCCTGCCTCCGCCTCCCAAGTAGCTGGGACTTAAAGGTGCCCGCCACAATGCCTGGTTATTTTTTGGTTGCAGCCATCATTGTTTGGTAGGCCCGTGCTGGATTCCAACCCGCCAGCTCACATGTACGTGGCTGGCACCTTAGCTGCTTGAGCCACAGGTGCAGAGCCAAAGAATAAATTTTTTAAATGAAATTTAGAGGCTGGGTGTGGAGGCTCATGCCTGTGATCCCAGCACTCTGGGAAGCTGAGGGGGGTGGACTGCCTGCACTCACAGGTTCAAGACCAGCCTGAGCCAGAGTGAGACCTCATCTCTGTAAATAGCTGGGCACCTGTGGCTCAGTGGGTAGGGCACTAGCCCAATATACAGAGGGGGGCAGGGTCAAAACTGGCCCCAGTCAAACTGCAACAACAAAAAAAAAAATAGCTAGGCGTTGTGATGGGCGCCTGTGGTCCCAGCTACTCAGGAGGCTGAGGCAGGAGAATCGCCTAAGCCCAGGAGTTGGAGGTTGCTTTGAGCTGTGTGATGCCAGGGCACTCTACTGAGGGCAATAAAGTGAAACTCTGTCGCTACAAAAAAAAAAAAAAAAGAAAGAAAGAAATTTAGGTTTTTTGTTCTTTTTGAGACAGAGTCTCATTTTCGTCGCTCTCAGAAGAATGCTGTGGATAGTACTCCAACTCTTGGGCTTAAGCGATTCTCTTGCCTCAGCCTCCCAAGTAGCTGGGACTACAGGCGCCCGCTGCAACACTGGGCTATTTTTTTGTTGTATTAATAGTTGTCGTTGTTTTAGCAGGCCTGGCTGGGTTTAAACCCACCAGCCTCAGTGTTTGTGGCTGGCTCCCTAACCACTGAGCTATGGGCATCAAGCAGAAACTTAGGTTTTTAGCATGGAAGTCAAAGCAGTGACCTTTAACTTATTTCCTTCCTGCAATCCTAAGAAAAAAACCAATTAATTTTCTAACTATTCAGATCTAGATCTTTTTCTAATCTAAATAACAAGACCTTCCCCCTATTCTAAACTACACAGGAAATTCCTGATTCTCTTTACCAAGCCTGAGAAAACATTCCACAGGTTCTTTGGGGTGCATTCCATTTGCTGCCACATAAGGCCCAAAAGTGCTACCCAAAGAAGGGACCTCAACTCCTCGCAGCAGCTCCCCCCCCCAAAGAGCCATGGTCCAACAGGCCAGCATATAAGGGATCCAAATGTGCCACCATTTCATCTTCACCCGTACCTCTGCTATAGCACAAAAAGTGCACCCCCATTTGCAGAAAGAGTTCTTGCCATCTTGTTATCCCTGAACACAGTACGTAGAGAGCTATTATTTCAAAAGTCACCTAGTTGTTAATGGGAACCTCATCTGTTAGTACAATCACAGACAAAATTACTTGGCTCCTAAGGGCAATTTTTCAATCAATTGCTTTCTCCTAGCTCAAAGCTACTTTCACTGGCATATATATCAGTAGTGTCTGTAGGATCTGGTTTTATTTTTCAGAACTCCCTCTAGATTTAGGAGATTAATATCCTTCCATCAGAAAATTAACTTAAAAGAAAAAGACAAAAATACGCCCTTGCCTCACAGAAGAAAATATCAAACAACAATCCTCATGTACACAGGGACTCTCTGCTGGATTAACACAGGTACCATCCTAAAACAGACTTTATTGAGAGAGAAGAAAAAATGGAGTTATTCCAATGAAACAAAGCACCTTTTTATGTTTTGGCTGAAGCCAGAAGAAGCTATAAATGTGCGTGTCTTTGGAGAAACACATTTCTGTTTACCTGAGAGATTCTAGCTAGTAGGTAAGAGGTATAGCGCTCCCCTCTCCTGAATCTCCAATGGAGAAAAATAATGTGTAAGTCAGGGGTCCTCAAACTGCGGCCTGTGGGCCATGAGGCAGTGTGGTTGTATTTGTTCCCGTTTCATTTTTTTACTTCAAAATAAGATATGTGCAGTGTGCATAGGAATTTGTTCATAGTTTGTTTTTTTTTGCAACAATAGTCCGGCCCTCCAACAGTCTGAGAGACAGTGAACTGGCCCCCTGTTTAAAAAGTTTGAGGACGCCTGGTGTAAGTGATACTATTGGGCCCGAGCAGTCCCAGGTGGACAGAGCAAACCTGCTTAGAGAAATGGTTTTAGCTTCCGAGAATCACAAAGGAAATGAAACTCTTTTTACGCTTTCTCAAAGACAAACAAAAAAGAGATAAAATAAAAGTGGCAATTTATCTAAATTAAAAACAAATTCTATACTCAAAATCTGGTTAGGATATGATGGTAAATTAAATTATGTACGAATGAAACAAAGTATAATAATTTTTCTACTTACTTGTGATAATGCTATACGTCTCCTGAGTATCTTAAATCCTCATCACACAAAACTGGGATTCACAGTTCTTATATACCGGGCCACGGGACCCCCTGCGGAGAAGTGGTCTTCGGTGCAGTTACGCAATAAGCCACTGACAAATCAAACCCAAGAAACCTCTACTGTGATCCAAGAGAACAAACAGAAAAAAAAACAGCGTCCTATCAAATAAACGTGTTCAATGGTCACCAATGTGCATGAGCACGAACCAAAACAACGGGAATCAACAGTGGGAAAGACGTCTGAGAGACAAGCTGGGTGTGGTGGCTCAGGGAGCGGAGGCAGAAAGATCTTTTGAGGCCAGGAATTTGAGACCAGCCTGAGGGAACGCAGTGAGATTATCTCTATTTTTTTTAATTAACCTAGCACAGTGGTGCTCAGTCATAGCCGCCTGAGAGGCTGAGGTAGGAAGATCGCTTGAGGCCAGGGGTCAAGGCTACAGTGAGCTATGACTAGCCTCCAGCATGGACAACAGAACGAGACCTTGTCTCCAAAAAAATAAAAATGGCTCGACACCTGTAGCATAGTGGTTACGGCACTGGCCACATGCACCGAGGGTGGTGGATTCAAACCCAGCCTGGGCCAGCTAAACAACAATGACAACTGCAACAAAAAATAGCCAGGTGTCGTGGAGGGCGCCTGTAGTCCCAGCAACTCAGAGGCTGAGGCAAGAGAATCGCTTAACCCCAAGAATTTGAGGTTGCTGTGAGCTGTGATGCCATAGCACTTTATGGAGGGTGACAAGTAAGACTATCTCAAAAAAAAAAATAAATAAAATAAAATAAAAATAAATAAATAAAATCTATTTTAAAATAATCCAAAGGAAGGCAGAAAAAGAGAAAAAATGGAACGGGCATATAGAAACAAATATAAAACAAATGCCAATATGGTATATTTAAACTTTTATTATTATTATTTTTTGAGACAGAGTCTCACTATGTTGCCCTCTGTAGAGGGTTGTGGCGTCACAGCTGACAGCAACATCCAACTCTTGGGCTTAAGTGACTCTCAGCCTCCCATGTATCTGGGACTATAGGCACCTGCCATAATGCTCAACTTAAAACAGTCAATAACCACACTTAATGCAAATGATCTAGGTGCTCCAATAAAAAGTCATAGAGGGGCGGTGCCCATAGTTCAGTGGGCAGGGCGCCAGCCACATACACCAAGGCTGGCGGGTTTGAGCCCAGCCCAGGCCAGCTAAAACAAGGACAATTGACAACAACAACAAAAATGGCTGGACGTTGTGGCGGGTGCCTGGAGTCCCAGCTGCTTGGGAGGCTGAGGCAAGAAAATTGCTTAAGCCCAAGAGTTTGAGGTTGCTGTGAATTGTGATGCCACAGCACTCTACCCAGGGCGACAGCTTGAGACTGTCTCCAAAAAAAAAAAAAAAAGTCATAGAGAATGTCAGATGGGATAAAAAGATCAAAAACCCACTACAAGCTATCTAAAAGAAATCCACTATTTCTAAATTATGTTTACTTGTGGTAAAATACACATAACAAAATTTACCATGTTAAAATTAACCATTTTTAAATGTATAGTTCAGTGGTATTAAATGCATTCCTAGTATTGTACTATAAGAAATCTATTTTAAGTATAAAGACAACAAAAAATAAGTCTAAAATAAAACAAAAGAAAAAGATGTACCATACTAACACTAAACAAGGGAAGTACCAGGGATAAAGAGAGTCATTGTGGACTGACAACCAGGTGAGTTCATCACAGAACACAAAAAAACTAAACATTGGGGCAGCACCTGTGGCTCAGTGAGTAGGGCGCCGGCCCCATATACCGAGGGTGGCAGTTTGAACTCAGCCTTGGCCAAATTGCAACAACAAAAAAAGCCGGGCATTGTGGCAGGCGCCTGTAGTCCCAGCTACTTGGTAGGCTGAGGCAAGAGAATTGCCTAAGCCCAAGAGCTGGAGGTTGCTGTGAGCTGTGACGCCAGAGCACTCTACCAAGGGAGATAAAGTGAGACTTTAAAAAACTAAACATTTGTGCAACTACTAACAGAACTTCAAAACATATGAAGTAAAAATGTACAGAACTGCAAGAAAAACAGGCAGATCCACAGCAGGAGCCACTATAGCTGGCCTAAATACCACCCTTCTAAATAACCACAGATATACAAAGAAACTCAAGGATAAATTTAAACCATTTTTTAACTAAATAAAAATAAACAGCAATCTCATACTCCTGGAATCAGGCAATCCTCCTGCCTTAGCCTCCCAAGTAGCTAGGACTACACAGGCTCATGTTACCCTGCCTGGCTGATTTTTAATTTTTTTGGTAAAGACAGTGTCTTACTAAGTTGCCTGATCTTGTATTCTGGACCTAGAGTGATCCTCCTGCCTTAGCTACCCAATGTGCTGGGATTGCAAGTGTGAGCCACCATACCTAGACAATGGCAGCTTTATAAAACATTCCATTCCTAAATACACACCCATAGGAACTGAAAGCTAGGACTCGTCATCCACATATTCCCTGATCTCACCTCCCAGGGCTCTCCTCCTTGTTCTCACGGCTCTGGCCACCTGAGGCCTGAGGCTCTCTCAAACATGCCAGACGTTCTCTCCTGCCACAGGCCTTGGGCTTGAAGCTTTCTCCCCTCAGATATTCAGAAGACCTGCTCTCTGGCCTTTTGGTCTTCATTCAAGTATCATCTTCCTGCGGAGTCCTACACGAAATTGTAACCCACATGCAGATAATACTTCACAAACCCTTCCTCTGTTTTAATTTTCTCTGTAACACCCATCACCATCTAATAATATTTTACATGTTGTCCTGGGTAGAGTGCTATGGCATCACCTTAGCTCACAGCAACCTCAAACTCCTGGGCTCAACGGATCCTCCTGCCTCAGCCTCCCAAGTAGCTGGGACTACAGGTACCTGTCACAAGACACAGCTAATTTTTCTGTTTTTAGTAGAGACAGGGTCATACTCTTGTTCAGGCTGGTCTTGAACTCCTGCACTTGTGATCCTCTTGCCTCAGCCTCCTAAAGTGCTGGGATTATAGGCATGAGCCACCACACTCAGTGGCATATAGTCAATGCTCATTAAGTATTTGTTGAAAGAATGAATAAGCAGAAAATTTCTAAAAGGAATATATTTGGAATATATTTAGAATATATTCTAAAAGAAATATATTTGGAACAAACAAAACCCAGAAATCCTATGTCTTCTAACCTCATTTGTCCTCGTTTTCTCCATTTTCTACTTCCTTCCTGCCAGGGCTCTAGTCATTCTGACCTTCTTTCTTTCTTTCTTTTTTTTTTAAGAGACAGAGTCTCACCTTATCACCCTCAGTAGAGTGCCATGGTGTCACACAGCTCACAGCAACCTCCAACTCCCAGGCGCAGGCAATTCTCTCGCCTCAGCACCCCGAGTAGCTGGGATTACAGGCACCCGCCAGGCCTGGCTATTTTTTTGTTGCAGTTCGGCCAGGGCTGGGTTTGAACCCACCACCCTCGGTATATGGGGCCAGCGCCCTGCCCACTGAGCCACGGGTGCCGATCCTGACCTTCTTTCAACTTTACCTCAAACACGCCCTCCTCCCCAGACTTGTGCTTTTCCTCCCTGTGTATATAACCAGGGTCCAAAACACTTTTCTAGCCACTTTCTACCCAGTAACTTCTAGTTACCATCCAAATTTCAACTAAAACATCTTTTCCTTACCAAGCTCCTTCCTGATCCCAGTCTTGATCAGGCTGCCCTGTTACAGGATTTCTCTTTATCCTCCCTCTGAACCACATCGCCACTAAATGACCTTGTGTAGTTGGTCGTTTCCTGTCTTCTGGCTAAGATATAAGTGCCCCAAAAGCATGGACATATATTTGCTACGTCTTACTCACTACTGCCTTAGCAACCAGGGCAGAATCATGCTCAGAACAGATTCTGCTGAAGCACATGAGCACTGGCTTCATAGCAGCCACGGAAGGGCTCCAGATAAACACTCCTCTGTATGACTGGGGGTGGTGGGGGTGGGGGTGGGTGACAATGAAGAGAATGGATGAAGCCAATGAGCACTTGTACACCAACGGCAGAAATATGTAAGCTCATCCTATAACAAATCTTCTAAGATTTTACTCAGAAAAAACTAACCACAACATCATATGCTTAAATACACTTATGAAACTACTGTTTAAAAGAATCTGAAAGTAAGTTGTTTTACAACAAATATACTGCCCTGTCAATCTTTCCTATGAGGGGAAGTTGTAATACAAACTATCCTTTATCAAATTATGTTTAGAGTTCACCTATTATTCAATAAATGACTATTTATTTTTTGAGACAGTCTCAAGCTGTCGCCCTGGGTAGAGTGCCGTAGCGTCACAGCTCACAGCAACCTCCAGCTCCTGGGCTTAAGCGATTCTCTTGCCTCAGCCTCCCAAGTAGCTGGGACTACAAGCGCCCTCCACAACACCCAGCTATTTTTTGGTTGTAGTTGTCATTGTTTTTTGGCAGGCCCGTGCCGGATTTGAATCCACCAGCTCCACCAGCTCCGGTATATGTGGCTCGTGCCCTTGCTGCTTGAGCTACAAGCGCCAAGCCAATAAATGATTATTTAAAGGCAAATATATTTCACACACTATGCTGGGCATAAAAGTTAAATAATTATAGCAGAGTCTAACTCTGTGAAGAATGGAAGAGAATGTTTCTTCAAGATTCTTTTATAATTCTTGTATCTATTTTTGTTGCCAGAAAAAAAGTAAACTCAAAAGCCCTCCTCAAAGATCAGCTCAGATGAAGCATTTGAGGAAACAAAGCTTGACAGAAGATAAAATAAAATCTCTAAGAGTTGCTCCTCAGCCATGGTTAATAGCTGAAGTATCTTCAGAGATACCAGACCATACTTCTTTTACCATATGTGGGATTTTCCTGTCTTATGTAATACTCTGCCTTTCAGGGGCTTCTCTCTGCTTACTCTATGCTGGGAACCTGGCTCCAATTCCCAAACTCTAATGCATAGTTCCTTGCCTTGAAAAGTTTGCAACAACCACAAATACCATCTTGGTCTAAACAGCATACCAAGGCTCCCAGGTCACTTCAAGATACAAAAGTGGAAAAGCTTGTTTTCTGGCTGTTTGTATGCCCTAAGATAACTAAAAAATTTCTAAAACAGGCTGTTTCGATAAAGGGACCAACATGGAAAAAAGAGAAGGTCAGTGGACTAGTGAGCCATTCAAAAACGTGCAAAGGGAACAGTAAGCAGAGAGCAGCATACCAAGGAAAAACCACAGGGTCTGTGGCTGCTCTTTGCCACCAGCCTAATCACAGGTACCAGACACTAACTCCCGAAATCTGATACTAGTGTTCACGACTCCCACATTCAGACAGAGGAAGTGTCCCTGGACTCTTCCCTACACCACAGGGGAAGGATAGTAGGTCTAGGCTCTAAGGGGACTGTGGCTACAAAATGCACAGGGGGAAGCAGGGCATAAGTATGTTCTATGAACCCTGATGCCCAGAGCTATACAGGGAGATAGCACCGTGAATTCTGAACACAGATGAGAACTGAAGATGAGTGGGCTCCCACAGCCAAGATCCATTCTCAAATACGGCATGAAAGAGAGGGTGAAGTCTACAAACAGCTGCTGCCTTTCAAAAGATTTTTTTTTTTCCCCACATGAAAGGCAAAATAAATTCAAAGAATAGAAATGCCTGAAGGAGAGAAAGAAGAGAGGAGACTATTACCCTCAAAATCCCAGTTTTCAGAGTCGGCACTCTGCCCAAAACCTAAAGTGTCAATCTGAAGCCCTGAGAACATTATAAAAAAAAAAAAAAAAAAAAAAAAAAAGAACTACACAGCTACTGCATATCACCCACAGACTTCCACACGGCAAAAACCAAACAGAACACACAATGCTGAGATGGACCTTAAAGGTTTTGGAGATGGACCTTTCCTTTAACAGAGTTACAGGAAAGTTGAAAAGGGTGATCTCCTGACCTCTCAACTATGGAGGCAGGCTCAACTATCCATCCCTCTTCAACCTAAAGCTCTGCAGGAGGCACAGCCAGACGGTGACAGCAGTGACGCTGCTCCAGGGCAGTCACCACTGCTACAGAAAATCTGCCTGCCGATACACACTGAGGAGCAGGAACGTACCCCCCGGCTGCAGAGGGAGCTGCAGGGTCGTTCTTCAGTTCCTGAACGTTCACCACCTGAGGGACATTCTTCAAGGTTGATTCGGTCAATGTGCTTACGCCTGTTTAAATAGAGAGAATTACATTAATTCCCATAAAGGATCAAAATTCTAGCCATAGATAAATGAATAATCAAGACACAAACTATTATATGAAGGAAATCTACTCCAGACAGGTCTGTAGGGGTATTCAGCCTACTCCGCTGACAGGCCATGGAACGAAATTTCTTGCAATGTAATCAAATGGACCTGTGTAGGGGGGAAAGTGCCTGGCTAGCTCTTCTGCAGCAGAGCCGAGGTACCTGCCACACTGTTGGCCCCCCTGGAAAAGGGCAGCGAGTTTGAGGGGATTGGCAGCATCCAGACCTGGGATTTCTGCCACTCAGCTGTTCTTCTCTCACATTGGGCATATTAGTGCCAGGCTCTGCTATTAGGTGCTGAAAATACAAAAGGTATCTGTAGTTGCCGCTCTAAAGGAGCTCGCAGCTTAGTGAAACAGGTCGGCGAATAAAATATGGAAAACTGAGCTTGGACAAGGACTGGGAAGAGGCCAAGAAGCCTAAATTTTGAAATGGCAACATGCATCCAACTGACACTTATCTATCTTAGTTACCTCATCAGCCTTTACTTCTCTTTGTGTCCTATAATCTTACATTTTATTCCAAAAGACTTACTGGCATTCAACAATTAACTGTTAAGAAAGCCTGAACAAAGCTCTTGGATCTCTTGAAACTGTATTTTTGGCAGAGGTGAAAAATGTGCCCCAGGCACAAAGATGGATTTGCAGCGACTCTTTATCCCCTCCTTCAGCAGCGATGGGGACACCTTGCCTGTGACTGCACATCCTTTCACATTCAAAGGTGCCTACACTTTAGAAACGTTTGCTTCCAACATGATAAAGGAGATCACACCACCTCCTACCCAGAGCAGAACTAAGTCCTGGCAGATTTTAAGTTTACAAATATTCACCTCACTCAGCTTGATTTTGGACCTGGTCAGCACAATGCCAAGAATCTGTTTGGTCCAAGTAATAATTAAAGAGAGCATCACAGAATTTTATTTTCAGAAAGCTCACAGGTACAATAAAAAGTTATCTTGTTTTTGTTCCTCTATATTTCAGATATAGGTGTCACCGAAATTTAATATTTTTTTAATAGTTGTGATTTTCTTTAAACTGTTCTGATTTGTCACAGCTAATGATTATTCCTTCTCACCTATATCAAACCACCATGACTTCTGAGTCTTTTTTTGTTGTTGTTGTTGAGACAGAGTCTCACTTTACTGCCCTCGGTAGAGTGCTATGGCCTCACACAGCTCATAGCAACCTCCAACTCCTGGGCTTAGGCGATTCTCTTGCCTCAGCCTCCCGAGTAGCTGGGACTACAGGTGCCCGCCACAACACCCGGCTATTTTGTTGTTGCAGTTTGGCCTGGGCCGGGTTTGAACCCGCCACCCTCGGTATATGGGGACGGCGTCCTGCCCACTGAGCCATAGGCACCGCCCGACTTCTCAGTCTTTTAAAGCTCAACCAGTGTAGGACTGTAACTTGATAGGTATTCTAAGCAGAGATAACTGAAAAACAATTCTCTGCAGCTTAAATACTTAGCTTATACTTGAGTTTCCTGACCTTGGCACTACTGATATTTTAGGGCTAGATAACTCTTTCTTGTGGGGTGTCCTGTGCATTTTAAGTTTTGTTTTTGTTTTTTTTTTGAAGACAGAAAATATGAGGACATTATGACCAAGAACCGAAACTCCAGTAGCATATCTGGGGACCCAGATGGGACGGAGGACAAAATACTGGTATCATATTTGGTGGCCTGTATGGGGAAAGAAGACAATTGTAGTAAGTAATGGGACCACTTACCTCTATCCTGCCTTTCTCTATAGTTATAATAATGGAGACTAACAATGTTGGTGTGCATCAGCCTGTAAATGTGCATAGTGCAGCTGCTGACCTCCAGGTCACAGGCAAAAGGCTGTTGGGGAATGAACTTTCCAATTACCCTGGGCTCCAGAAAGGAGCTGAAGGCAACGTTATAGGACTTTTGAACCTGTTCTGCATTTACTCCTTTTCCCTGGTTGAGAGCCGAGCAAGGAGGTAACACCCAGAGGCCTGGGGGTCCCCAGCAATGGTTCTGACCCCAGGACTTGGAAGGGCCTTCAGAAAATGGTGCTGTCCCAGCTTTTACTATCTTCTCTTCTCTTCCATGGTCCCCAATTTTTCCTATTTATCTATATAGACCTCTTCTGGTTCTCTCTCTCCTTGATAGTATATATGCTTTGTTTGAATGCTGGTAAAGGATTGTGATTGTTTTATGTATTTAGGTAGGTTTGTTATTGGCTAATTTTGGTACCTTTCAAATGTTTTAAGTGTTTCAAATGTTGTAGAGGTCCTTTTTATTGCTTTTCATTGCAAAATGGAATTCAATTAACTTTTTATGTGGCTGAGAAAAAAAGCCAAAACATGTTAACTACAAGTCAGCTCCAAACAAAGAGCAAAATGACTCCCCTCCACACTTTGTCTGGGTAACCAGAGGCCTGTGGAGGGAAGACAAGTGCAACTCCCCAAGGCAAGAATGGCCCTGAACCCCCACCTACACTTCAGTCTCTTGAAAATAAAGAGAAGCAATGAAAATGACCCTGGGTATTTGATTTCTTCTTGTTTATTGATGTAAATGGGGAAGTTTAAAATAATTCCAGGTTTCTCTAAGACTTCTGCTCATTGTACCTAATTGTAATGCAATGCAAAAGTTTCAAAGTGTCGCTCAACCTTGAGTTTGATTATTATTACCTTGTCAATGTTTGGCAGAAAAAAGGAGGTTGGAAAGCATAGCATTTAAGACCTGCTCATGACAGAAAGCCTATTTTCATGTGTAAACTAGGGATTTGGAAAAATCTTGTAGAAAGTATAAAAGGTTAAATGTGTAAGCACTGCACAGCCATTTTCTCCAGGGCGAGGCTCATCCCCACTTTGATGGATATTCAGGGGCAGGCACAGAAAGAGCAGGATTTGCATCAGGTGGGACAAGGCTCCCTGATACTTGATTTCTTGGGCTGTGGTGCCAGCAAGTAATAAGCACAGGAGAACCAGCGGATACTAAGTGCTACACTGGTAAGAGGAGCTAATTCCAGACAAGTGCAGGGGCTGAGGAGGCCACTCTCCTAGGGATTCTTCCCCAAGCATTGGAAGGACACTTCCTTTTGTTTGGCCAGAGGCCTTCTTGAGTTGGCCAGAGGATGCTCTGACAACCCAGGATTACAGGGTGGGATTGATTAAGATGCTGGCTGTTCACTCTTTCCCACAGATGGGTAACGTTCTCTAAGAGAACACCCAGGTAATATTCTCTTGTTAAGAGAACTATCATTAGGTGGGACCAGGATCCTGGATACCTGACTTTTTGGCCTGTGCTGCCAGAACACGCTGCTGGGCTATGTTGGGACATGTTTGATCCCCAGACGCTGAAAAAAGAATCTATGGTTTTCTTCTGCACTGAGGCCTGGCCTCAGTATCAACTCTCCACTGGTGAACGATATCTACCAGAAAGTACTCCACATTATGGTAAACGAGAAAGGAAATGGTCTGAATACGTATGTGCAAGTTTTCTTTTTCCTCAGGAACAACCCCCAACTGTGTAAGACCTGTCACATAGATTCAACTCTCCTGGCTGTAGTAACTTCCCCAAATGGTCAGGGATTCCCATGAAAGACACTGTCACCACCTAGTTCAAACCCACCATCTACTTCTCTCTCACCTTCCTCCGTGCGTTCAGAAAACCCCAGGAAGGAGGCTGTCCCAAGAGGTTTTTCTGGTCCTACTGGGACCCCTAGAAGGCAACTATATCCTTCTTTGTGTCCCTTGGTTGCGACTGTGGGTGGTGACAGGGGAAGTGCGTGAGTATACACTTCGTTTTCTCTAACAGATGTAAAGCAAAATTAAGGTTGACTTAGGAAAATTTTCTGATGATCCCGACTGGTACACAGATGTTCTCCAAGGCTTAGGACAAAGCTTTGACCTCTCTTGGAGAGATGTAATATTACTACCAGTTCAAACTTTAACTTTTAATGAAAAAAATGAAGTCTTAAATGAAGCTAGAAAGTGAGGTAATTTGTGGTTCATGTCCAATACTGAGGGCAGTATATCTCCTGGGAAAAGGGACAGATACTCCTGGGAAGACAGGTAGTACCCTTTGAGGATCCCAAATGGGACGCTGAAAAAGGTGACTGGTGATGTAAACATTTTCTAACATGTATTCTAGAAGGTTTATGTCGTTCCAAAAAAGAGCCCATAAATTATTCCAAGTTGTCTACTATTTACCAGGAGCAAAATCAGAGTCCCTTAGCCTTTCTTGAGTGGCTTAGGGAGATGATGAGAAAACACATCCAGTTAACACCTGACTCCATAGAGGGTCAAATTATTTTAAAAGATAAATTTATCACTCAGGCAGCCCCAGACATTTGAAAGAAACTCCAGAAACTGGCTTTAGGCCCAGATCATAACCTAGAACGGCCACTGTGGTCTTTTATAACTGAGATCAGGAGAAAGAGGAGGAAAAAGAGAGAAGGGATATAAGAAGAATGACAGCTCTAGTGATGGCATTCCAACAAACAGGTGCCATTCACGGGCAGAAGGAAGCCAATGGAGCTAAGAACAAGTGCTTCCAATGTGGTCAGACTGGCCACTTTAGGAAGAACCACCCCCAGCAGCACCACTGACTGGGCAAGCCACCTGGCCCCTGTCTGGAATATAAGAGTGACAACTGGAGGGTGGCCTGTCCCCAGAGGCGAAGGCCTCCTGGGACAGTGATCCCATCAGCACCCAAACTGGACTGAGGGTGCCTGGGGCAGATTCTCATGGCTCTAGCTTGCATCCCCACACCTCAAGAGCCCTAGATTTGCCTCATAGTGGAGGGCCAGGAAACAGAATTTCTTTTGGACACTGGAGCAACCTTTTTTGTACTTCTAACCCTGGTCTTTTATCCCTCAAATCTGTGACTATATAGGGGGTGTCTAGAAAGCTGGTTACCAAATTTTTCTCTCAGCCTTTAAGCTGCCATTGGGGTGGCTGGCTGTTCTCTCATGCCTTCCTAATCATGCCTGAAAGTCCTGCTCCCCTTTTGGTTAGGGACATACAAACTAAAGCATATGAAGAACTATTTGTATGAATATGGGACAAAAATACTATGCCTTCCTTTATCGGAGACAGAAATTAACCCAGAAGTGTGGGCTACCAAAGAATAAGTGGGAAGAGCAAAACCCAATCCAAACACGATTTTGCATATAGACAGAAGTTCTTTCATGGAACAAGGAACTCGCAAAGCAGGCTATACTCTAGTTACTCAGTATGCTGTAACTGAAAACAGGTCTTTCCCTTCAGGAACCAGTGCACAATTAGCTGAGCTAATAGCCTTAACTCAGACTTTAGAAATTGGGAAAAACAAATGAATCAGTATATATGCCTTCTTCATTTTACATGCCCGTGCTACTATTTGGAAGGAAAGACAACACCTAACTTCCAATGGCTCCCCCATAAAATATCATCATAAAATAGATTGTTACAAACCGTTCATACTTCACAAGAAGTAGCAGTTATTCATTGTAAGGGACACCAAAAGACCTTAGATGAGATTTCTGAAGAAAACCAACTTACTGATAAAGAGGCTAAAATAGCAGTACAGAAAGGAATAATCCCCCTTGTGGCACCCCTTGTTTGGGAGGGATCACTTGAGAATCATGCGCCTCAATATACACAAAAAGAAAAGGAGTGGGCTTTATCTAGAGACTGTTCACTACTGCCATCATGCTGGCTACAAAATAGAGGTAGACTCTTGCTATTACCTGCTGCAAGTCAATGGAAAATACTTAAACCTTCACATCAGGCTTCATTGTGGCAGTGAAAGTACCTATCACATTGCTAAAGCTTTCTTTAATGGAAAAAAACCTATTTACAACCATAAAACAAATAACAAGGACTTGTGAGGTATGTCAGAAAAACAATCCTTCAAATCACCATTTTGCTCCTCCAGGTATACAGAGACAAGATAAATATCCAGGTGAAGATTGGCAAATGGATTTCACTCATCTCCCTGTGGTACATGGCATAAAGTATTTGCTGGTATTTGTAGATAATTTTACTGATTGGGTTGAAGCATTCCCTTGTAGGACAGAAAAGGCCCAGGACAAATAGAGCTTTTTTGTCCTGGAGATCTGGTCATGATCAAAACTCTTCCTTCCAATTTACCTTCCCTAACCCCAACTTAGGAAGGTCCCTTTTCTGTTATCTTGTCTTCTTCTACAGCTATTAATGTTATAGAAATCGATTCCTGGATACATCATTCATGAGTAAAACCCTAAAATCCACTACCTTCTACAGAAGCAGACCATGAAAAGAATCAACCACAGTCCACTTACACTTATGAGCCTAAAGAAAGTTTAAAGTTATTGTTTAGAAGACAGCAAGGAAAATGTTACTATAGTTTTCTGTTAGCATCACTGACTTTGTTCTTTTAACCTGACAATATAATTAACCCCCTCCTCTCACAGTCCTACCCTTGCCTTTTAATATGCTAATCAGATTTGTATTTTCCCAGAAATGTTATCAAGCCACACACAGTAAAGATGGTTCCAGTCCAGGACCTGATTCTATCGTGGACCTCTATCACTCGCCCTCCAGAAAAACCCTAACTGCCACCTTCTAGCATTGCCTGATTCAGCAGGAAGCACTTAGATTGAGTCTTTGCCCTTTTTCCCTAATAGCAGTTAGAGTTTCTACTCGGAGAGGGAGAACTGATACAGGACAGGTGGCACCAGGACCTGTCGCCTTAGCCATGGTGGTGTTGGTGCTGTGGCATAGCAGCCAGCAGAGGAACCAGGGGGCTGGTCGGTAGGCCATAGGAGGCTCCAGTATCCAGAGTGGGCAAACAACTGCGGAGAAGATACCGGGCCTTAATATGTCCTTCCCCAAGAACTTCTGGCTGAAGGGGAAACCCTATCTTTTCTAGGGCTGGTCAATTTCATGTAAGTTTCCAAGGCCTGAAAGTTCCAGCTTCCTGCTGCTAAATGGGAAGGCTGAATGTCACTTTAGAGGACCCACGCCCTAAATGTAACTATTGAGTTAACCATTGAGTTCCGGCAAAATAAACCCCTGCAATAATATATACCCCTGAGCAGAGAGCCCGGAGACAGACAGAGAGAGAGAGCAAGAGAGTTTGTTCCCCAACCTAGGTCCTCTCTGGCAGGAGCTTTGGTGTTTTTGTATTCTTTGTTTCTGTAAATGAATCCTGTCTTACCGCTGGGGGGGAGAAAAAAAAAAGTTTTGTTTTTTGGCAGCACTCCTGGCCTCTACCCACTGTATGCCAGCAACACTGCCAACTGTTTCAGGGGAAAACAATAGCCTCTGGTTGAGAACCACCACCTCATAAAATTTATAACTAGTGATAACTGAAGTCCTTGAGGCTAACTATCTAGATTATAGAAAGTTTTGGAAAATCACAAACCACTGACCAACTATAAATGCTAATTAATTAGCTTATTAGAACTCCCACCTGTAATGGCAAAATTTAGTGTTAAGGAAAAGCTGTACTGAAATAGAAATAGCACAGGGTGGTAACCTTTACTTCCCTGAACCTTGTGTTACTCAAATGAAAAATGGGCATACTAATACCCACCCTTCAAGGATGGTAGGGATCTTGAAGATACAATGAGATTGGCTGGGTGCAGTGGCTCACGCCTATAATCTCAGCACTCGGGGAGCCCGAGATGGGTGGATTGCTTGAGCTCACGAGTTCGAGACCAGCCTGAGTAAAAGTGATACCCTATCTCTACTAAAAATGGAAAAGAAAAAAAAAAAAAAGAAGAAGAAGAAGAAAAACTAAAGCAAGAGGATTGCTTGACCCCAAGAGCTGGAGGTTGCTATGAGCTATGATACCACAGCCCTCTACTGAGGGTGACAGCTTGGCACTCCTGTTTCAAAAAAAGGAAAAAAAAAAAAAATACAGTGAGATGAGATGATTCTAATGTTATTAAATTACCTAATTTCAAAGATTGATTTTAGGGCTCAAAAAGTAAGGACTATCAACTTCATTTTAAAAAAACCCAAAACCCACCTCCCCAAAAGCAAGTTTTCATTAATAAAAAAAACAAAAACAAAAACAAACCACCACTGATTTCCTACTTAAATAAATGGGGTAGATCTAATACTTTCCCTTAAAAGGAAAACATTTCAGACCTAGTCGCTGCCTTCTTGGAAGTCTTTCCTCAAAAAGGAGAGAGGACATCACTCTTCTCTCCTGAAGCACAAGAAAGAGGGCCAGTTGTTTCCTGCACCTCCTGCTCTGGCCTGTGACTCAGTCAGCTCATGAGTCTTTGCACAGCTGTGGGGCTACGGTTTTTACCTGGCACCTGATTGGCCATCTGTCGTCTGAGTGCTGCGGCAGCAGCTGCCTGGGGAGCAGAGATGGGGTGAGAAGGACTAGGTGCACCATGCTTCACGGTTTTCGTTGCCAGCATTGTACTATCAGCCCCTGGAGGAATAATTTTACTAGTAGCCGTAGACACTGAGGGAAAAAGAAAAATAAAGCAAGAGAGCAGGTCAGAGAACAGGAACATACAAAAGTTAAAATGGTAACTCCTCTGCTAGGTTGCAAGGAAAATGCTAAAATTAAAAATGTGTGAGCATTAACATAGACAAGTGCCAATAAACTGGCTGCCTGGCACCTGTATCTGTCAAAGACAGCACATGCCATTTGCCTGTCCACCTCTACTATTAGTGTGTATACATTACATGAGCATCTCTTCCAATACAGATCGAGATATAACATTTATACCAATACAGCTTATTCCCTGATCTTCTTTCTTCAAGAATCTCTTCATTCTAGTACCTCACGTCTACTCTTTTCTCTGCTAGAAGTCACTCTGATGCAAAGTCCTGACAATCTGTACCACAGCTGTGAGAGCATAATACAGGTCACGTCTGTGAGCCAATAATGACACTGAGCACTAGAGCTGGTGTGTTTTGAGGCCAAATACGCTGCAAGGCTGAAATGATCAGGATTTGAAAAGCATGAGTGTGGACGTCACTTTATACTGAGGCAGACAGCCTCTCCCTTTCACTCGTGAAAAAAATCTTTTTTAGAAAACATACGCTGGACTCAATAAAAAAGCCATTATAGTGCATAACCTTGAGAGAGCCTCTCTTGGCTTGCAAGGGGAACCCATACCTTTTGAATTAAGTTTTCCAGTGTCTGGAATATTAGCAGAAATGGGCTGGAACCAACAGCCTTATTGGTGTGATAGCATATAAACTCAGCTACAGATCCTTCATTAGTTAGAAAGCTAACAGGGAAAAAAGTTAGTTTCCTTTCTAACTGTTTACTTACATGAAGTTCCCAACACACTAGGTGAAGAACCATGAACCAGGTGAGATTTAGCAAAAGTGGCCTGGGGCAAGAGACTGGGCTGGATGGAAGGAGTCCGAGCCACGGGTGCATGCCGAGGAACCTGAACCACCATCTCCTCATCTTTACAGGATGGCCGGGCATCTTCATTCTCCAGAGACTGGGAGACAGATGACGTTGAGCTGACTTCATCCAAGTCTTCATAATATCTCTGAGACAGAAAGGCTGACCGAGACAGACTGGCTATAGAAGCAGCAAACAAAACAATTTAGACAACTCGAAGGAAGTCCAAAAGGTGCATAATTTTCACGTCAATAAAAAAATCCCATTTGTAAAATGATTTAATTATTACTTATTTGAAATGGAAGCAGCTGTTGTGAAATTTGAACAAAGATGATTGAGTCTTTGTTCAAATGGGGCTTTGAAACACTGAGCTGTGTGGAGAAGAACATTATGGCTGTCAAACCAAAGAATGTGAAAAAGTGAGAGACAGACTTAATGCTGGTGTCAAAACAGGAGACCTTGAGCCTTTACTAGAAGTTGTCAGCATAGAACAACATACCAGAAAAGTGACAGACAAGCTTCCATGGTAGGATGAACAGTCATGCCTGTACCGCTGCCTGCCAACGATCAACTCCTCAGACAGGCCTAATGCATGCTGGGAAGACAGCGTGTCCTCAGGCCTCAGATAAATCCAATGATTCTTTTTAATCAATTAGTTTTTAAAAAAAAATACAAACAAAACACTGAATTCAATCCTGGCCTTCTGTTTTTCTTCCCTTCTTTAAAAACAAGGCTTTATATTATGTTATTTTCTATCATAAATTCAGAATGCATGTTACTTCCTGTGTACTGGAAAGAATAACTATCAAACAGAAAACCTAGCCCTTTCTCCTCCAAGTTACATCAAATGACTTTTCTAATATTTGTGGACATGTATGTCCCATATGCACATCATTCTACAAGATTTTTGTAACAAAATGTCATAAATATACATGCAACATAAACAAATGTGACAAAAAACCAGTGCTATGTGGTAGGGGTGCAGGGTCCAACTGGATAACCACTAACCGTATAGGTCTATTTAAATTCAAAGTAATTAATGAAAAATTCAATTCCTTAGTAGTTGCAGTAGCCACATATTTCAAGTGCTCAATAGCCACATGTGGTTAGTGGCTACTATGCTGGACAACATAGATACAGAACATTTCCATGACTGCAGAAAATTCTACTGGACAGCCCTGTGCTAGGGTATTGTGATACAAATAAATACGCAGCAGGGTCACTCAGAAATTCCACCAGTAACACTGTGGTTAACATTTATTGAGAACCTACTTGGTACCAGCTGCTACACAAAGCACATGAACATTATCCCATTTAAGCCTCACAATTATCCTATAAATTAGAAATTACAATTATGCATCATGGCTAAAGCATAAAAAGGTTAAGTAATTTGACTGAGGTCATGAAGCTGCAAGTAGTAAAGCCAGAATTCAAACCAGTGGTGCTTGACTTCAAAGACCATGTTCTTATCAATCTGCTATGTAAGAATGAACCCCATGCCAGGCAGAACTTTGCCGCACCACAACCTTGTTTATGTTATATTAGGCAACAAAAACGATTCTGCAGATATACTTAAGATTAATCAGTTAATCATTACAGGGAGAATATTTTGGATTATGCAGGTTAGACCAAAGTACAATTCATGAGCCCTACAAGGAAGTCACAGAAGTGTGCCAGAAATCCAGGAAGGCAGAAAGAAGGAGGCAGGAGAAGATTCAACCAGCCACTGTTACCATGAAGATGAGAGGAGTAGGAAGCACATACCCAGGACACCAGGACCACAGACCTAGAGCTGCAGGGAACTGAATTCTGCCAACAACCTGAATGAGCCTGGCAGTGGAATCTTTCCCAGAGCCTCCAGATAGGAGCTCAGCTGAGCCAGTACCTACAATGCAGCCTGAGGGCCCCAAGCAGAGGATCCAGCTAAGCCACACTGAGTTCTGACCATAGAACTGAGAAAATAAATAAGTGCTGTTTTAAGCCACCATGTTTGTGATAATTTATTACAGCATCCATAGGAAACTAATACAAATCACACATTCTCTTGGACCACACTGCCCTCCACAATTTCTCTAAAATCCGAGTTCCTGAGAGACAGTAACAACAAAAGACAGCTAACATCCCACCACCTTTGAGAGTCAGAGTAAACTATGTTTAACTCTCAAGATCCAATATAACCTGGGGTTCTCCTCAGTTTCTTTCCTTCATTTTTCTGATGACATTCACTTGCCTCGAGGGGAGAGAATGCTGCCCCTCCTGAGACGAATTGAAAGATGCCCTGGCCATGTTCCCTTGCAGAGGCTCAGAGCCTGGACTACTCATTATCCCAATGGTGCTGCCTCCAGTTGATGGGTGCCACTCCCTGCTGTGATCAAGGGGGGGACCACTAAAACAAACAAATAAATAGACTGACTGACACAGGGTCTTGCTCTTGAGCCCAGGCTAGAGTATAGTGGCATGATCATCTTACTGCAACCTCAAACTCCTCGGTTCAAGCAATCCTCCTGCCTCAGCCTCTCAGGAGCCACCTGCCCAGCTAATTTTTATGTATGGGTTTTGTGTGATTGGGGAGATGGAGTCTTGCTATGTTTTCTAGCTATGCTATGATTTCGAACTCTTTGCCTCAACCAATGTTCCTGTCTCAGACTCCCCAAGAGTGAGGATTACCAGCCATGAAATTTAAAGAATCTTATTCTGTTTAAGCTCTATTAAGATCAGAATAGGAAAGCAGAAAGCCACATGAGCACTGGGTGCAGTGGGGGGAAGGAGAGATATATGATCATAGGCTGAACTATAAAGTGTTCAAGATCAAGGTTAAGGATACCCGCACACCATTTTTATTGGACTTTGCATTGGAGGTTCCAGTCAACAAAATAAGGTTAAGAAAAAGGAATAAAAGGACTGGGAAAGCAGAAACATCAGTGTTAATATCCATGGAGAATATAATTATTACCATAGCTACAAGTCCAAGAAACACGTAATAGCTACAGATATGTTATTAGAATAAATGAGTTTTACCAGGTGGTCAGCTACAAAGTCAATAAGCAAAAATCAACTGTATTGCTATATACCATATCCAAAACAAAACTGAGGGAAAAAGCTACCATTATAATATGCATAGCATCAAAATATTACATTTTTAGCAATAAGAGTGGCACCTGTGGCTCAGTGGGTAGGGCCCCATATACCGAGGGTGCGGGTTTGAACCCAGCCCCGGCCAAACTGCAACAACAAAATAGCTGGGTGTTGTGGCAGGCACCTATAGTCCCAGCTACTCGGGAGGCTGAGGCAAGAGAATCGCCTAAGCCCAGGAGTTGAGTTGGAGGTTGCTGTGAGCTGCGACACCACAGCACTCTACTGAGGGTGATAAAGTAAGACTGTCTCAAAAAAAAAAAAAATTTTAGCAATAAATCTAAAAAAGATGTTCATGTCTTCCCTGCAGAAAACATCAGGAGAAACTGAAAAAGATCCAAACAAGCGCACATGTGCCGTGAGCAGGGACTGAGACGCAGCACAGTACGAAAGTAAGCCAAAGGCCACCCGAGACGCAATACACTCCCAATTCACATCTCAACTTCTCTTTGATGGTCAAGGGAAGTAAAAATTTTCCCCTCTTTCTCTGTGGTGAGACATAACAGAACATAAAATGCACTATCATGACCATTTATTAAGTGTGTAGTTCTGTGGTGTTAAATACATTCACAATCGGCAACCATCACTGCCATCTATTTCCAGAATTTTCCCAACATCGCAAATCAAAATTCTGTCTACATTATACAGTAACTCCCCAGCCCTCTTCCTCCAGTCCCTAGCAGTCATCATTCTCCTTTCTGTCTCTATGATTTTGATTATTCTAAGTACAGGAGATAGAATTTAACACGACAATGTTAACGTTAACACGGAAATGTAGAGCACCAGGAAGATCAGGGCACAGCAAACTATAATCATGGGCCAGCTGTCTCTTCTTATAAATAAAGGTTGACTGAAACAGACATGCCCCTATCTTTATACACTGGCCGTTTTCCCTTTACAATGGCAGAGTTAGATGACTGCAACAGAAACCACAGGGCCTACAAGCCTAAAATATTCACTATCTGGCTCTGTAAGAAAAAAGTTTGCCAATCCTCATTATAGAGCATTCTACAATGATAAAACATTCTCTATCTGTGCTTATCATTACAGTAGCCACTAGGTACATGTGTCTACTGAGTATTTAAAATATGGCTACTGGGACTGTGAAATTGAATTTTTATTTAAATTTAATTTAAATTAATTAAATAGGATACCTTACTGGACAGAGTAGCTCTAAAATCTAGCAAGAGATCAGTATTGAAGGCTTAATCAAGTTAGTGTAGTGGCGTACCTTCTAATTAGTGTGAGACCAACAAATATACATCTATGAATAATAGGTTCACAACAAAGTCGGCTCTGCCAAGTAGGGAGAGAAATCTTTACAAAAAGCAGTTTGGGGATAATCAGATACCTAAATACAAAAAAAGACAAGTGAGCTATGTTTCATATCATACAGAAAAATCAATTTTAGATAGAATAAGCAAAATATGGTATAGCCACACAATGGAATACTATTCAACAGTACAAAGGAATGGACTGCTGAAGAGAAGAGTTAAAAGAAAAAACACTGACAATATCCAGGTTGGCAAGGGTGTGGAATAACTGGACTGTTCATACTCCGATGGTAAAGTAAAAATTGGTGTAACTACTCTGGAAAACTGGCAGAATCTACAAACGCTAAGCATATGGACAGAATATGAGTCAGCAATGTTACTCTCCTAGCTCTGTGACCAAATGAAAAGAGTTCACATGTGCTCTGAGAGACATGCACAGAAAGGGTCAAAACACCCACCCTGTGATGGCTATAAACTGAAGACAGCACACATACACCAGGAGAATGGACAAATGAAGGCACACGTTCATTTAATGGGTACTTCACAGCAACAAAAATAAGTAACAGCTACAGGCAACAACATGGAAGAATCTTACAAACCTGTGGAACCAGACATAACCAACTGGAGAATAAATGAATGGCCTTACCAAAAAACCCAAGCAAAACCAAACTACAGTGTTTAGGGAGGCGTGCTTAAGAAGTAAAACTCTGAAGGAAAGCATAGAAAAGGAGCCTAAAGAGAATGATGACTTAATGCAATATAGGATCCTGGATTGAAGCCCTGATATATATATATGTATTTTTTTTGTCAACATGTAGGACGTAAGTGGCACAGCTGGCAAAATGTGATTATCAACTGTATATGAGATGGCAGTATTCCATCCATATTAAATTCCCCAAATCTAATAACTGCATTATGGTTGTTAAGAGAATGTTCTTATTCTTAGAAGATAAATGTTGAAACATTTCCAGGTTATGGGTCCTGTCTTCAATTTATTCTCACTTCAACAAAAGTAACTACAATATGGGGGAGTAGAAAAAAAAAAAGCAATTGTGGCAAACATTAAGTGGCAAATAAGGGTGAAGGGTAACTGGGTGTTTACCGTATTCTTGCAACTGGAAGTTTCAATATTTTCAAACTAGTAAAAAATAACAAAAGCAAAGTCCTAATTCTTACATACTTCTGTACAATGGTATCTTTGAGAGGAAGGCAGAGAAGAGGTAGGCAAAGAGGGGTTTCTAAGGAGATGACTATGTTGTTTCTGAACGTGGGAAGAGGTTACACGGACACATTTTTGTTTTGTGCATTTTTCTACATGTGTGCTATATATCACAATTTAAAATAAAAATGTTAGGCTGGGCGCCATGTTAGGCTGTGCGCCATGTTAGGCTGTGCTAGGATTACAGGCTCACACCTGTAATCCTAGCACTCTGGGAGGCCAAGCGGGGGTGGATAGTTTGAGCTCATGAGTTCAAGACCAGCCTGAGCAAAAGCGAGACGTCTCTACTAAAAATAGAAAAAACTGGTGTCACAGCTCACAGCAGCCTCAAATTGGAAGGCCACACTAATTTAACTGTAATCAAATAAGGCCACATTCAAGAAAGCTCAATGACATATAATTTAAAATGTACATTATTCTGTAAAAATCTACCGTATATACTCGAGTATAAGCCGAGTTTTTCCAGCACAAAATTTGTGCCGAAAAACCCAAACTCGGCTTATACTCGGGTCATACAGGTTATTTGATTTGGTGTGCGCTCACCTAATCAAATGCACGTAGTCTCCAGTCGTCTTCTGCCATCTGCTTGAGGGGGCGGTGCTTCAGCTCAGTTTTAAAGTTGTTGTTGCTAGTTTACAGTTTTTCTTTAGCAATAAATATTGAAAAGCATTTAAAAAAAAAAAATAAATAAAATAAAAATAGAAAAAACTAAGGCCAAAGGATTACATGAGCCCAA
>CAUYPK010008004.1:0-16323 GCA_963574355.1 Loris lydekkerianus | reverse complement strand
CTTCCTCTTCCTCTTCCTCTTCCTCGTCCTCCCCTTCCCCTTCCCCTTCCCCTTCCCCTTCCCCTTCCCCTTCCCCTTCCCCTTCCCCTTCCCCTTCCCCTTCCCCTTCCTCCTCCTCCTCCTCCTCCTCCTCCTCCTCCTCCTCCTCCTCCTCCTCCTCTTCTTCTTCTTCTTCTTCTTCTTCTTCTTCTCTCCTAGTAGTACCTATGATACTTAAATTTGTGCATTTTACATAATCCCGCATTTCTTGAAGACTTTATTTCCTTTCATTCTTTTTCCTTTATTTTTATCCACCTGGATCAATTCTATAGACCTGTCTTCAAGCTCTTTGGCTTGATCTATTTTGTTCTTTGAGGTTTCAACTGCATTGTGTAAATACATTAATTTCTCTTTCATTCCAGAAGTTGTGTTTGATTTTTCTTTTAAATATCTTTTTCATAAATAAATTTTTCATTTATGTCCTGAATTCTTTCTTTGGTTTCTTTATGTTGGTTTGCAACTTTCTCTTGGATCTCATTGCGCTTGCTTAAAATCCATATTCTTTTTTGTTTTTTTATTGTTAAATCATAGCTGTGGTCATTAGTGCAATCAAGGGGTACAATGTGCTGGTTTCATATACAATCTGAAATAGTCTCACCAAACTGTTCAACTAACATTTTCTTAGTTATTGTATGTAGACATTTATATTCTGCCTTTAGTAAGTTTCGCCTGTACCCATTCTAAGATGCACCATAGGTGTGGCCCCACCCATTACCCTCCCTCCACCATAACCTCCCCCCTCCCTTCCCCTTCCTTGGCCCTTTCCCCATAGTCTTGTGCTATAGTTGGGTTATAGCCTTTCTGTGAAAGCTATATTCTTTTTGTTTTATTTTTTTACATATTTATTTGAATATCCTCATGAATAAAGTTAGGGGAAAAAACAAGAATTAGTAAATAACATTAAGAAATTAATATAATAGTAATAATATCCAACATTTGCTGAGCCCTTAGTTTACCGCCTGCCACTCTGCTAACATATTTACATATATCATCTCAATAATCCCCACAGCACGTCAGGAGAGCCAGCACAGCATTGTCTTCACTTTACAGATAAGGATATTAAGGCTTAGACCTCCCCAGGCCCACACAACTGGTGAGCTCATTTGTTACCAGAGTCCTCTTTTTAACCACATTTTGAATTGAGCAATTTCTTATTTCTTCTTTCTTGATTGTTTAGGAATAAGTGAGTTGAAGCTCCATTTTATTAATATATCCCTAATCAACCTTCGTGTTCTAAATTGTATGCCTTTTTCAAATCGCTGTTTTATCATTTCTTATATCATTTTTTAACTGATTTTATTATAGAGAGTACATTTAAAATAACAATGATGAAGAGTTTTAAAATTTAAAGTCTATAATAAAAAGATCTTTGGAAATATCACATGGATTTTTTATAGCCTGTTTCTACCTTAACTGTCACCAATATGTAATTTTAAACAAAAACTAAATTAACAAAAGTAAATCATATTAAACTAATGATTCTATAAAATTATAGACTCACCCAGGAATAAAAATTATTCATTTGAAAGAATACAAAAGGTATGCTTATTTAAAAACTTTTTATTAGGTATGATTTTGTTTCAAATGGGCATAGATCTAAATTTTTTCATAGATTTTAAGGAGATGTGTGTCTGAAAATAGTTATTTGTATGTGCTGAAAGGATAGGTAATTTTTAATTTCTTTAGTCATGTTTTAATCCTTATACCTAGCAATTAAGAAACATCATGCATCTCAATAAAGGTTTTTTTTAATAAATAGACTTTTAAATTAGTTTTAATTGTCAATAAGGAAAACAATGTTTTTGGAGTTGTTATTATAAAAGGAATAAATCTTATTTAAGATATTCAGTAAGTGCATTCCAGAGACAGGTCAGGGCCATAGAGATATAAATTTGCAGATTATCAGTAGCTAAATGGTATTTAAACAGTTTAACTAGAGAATACTTTGAAATTCAGTAAAGCTAGAAAAGAGATAATGTTCAAGGACAGCCCAGAGACTTGCTGACAGTTAGACTCAGGGTGGACAGAAGGAAAACCGAGCACTGGTGAGAAGCCATAGAGCGACAGTGCTGTGGAAAAGTAAGGTGAGCACTGAGAAACAGCCATGGGATTTAATGATGTGGAGGCTGCCAGGCACCTCAAGAAGGTCAGTTTTGGTCCAGGAAGAGAGGCAAATACCTGATTGGAATGAGTTCAAGAAGGAATAACAGCAATTGAGATTACAGATAATTCTTTCAAGAGAGCTGCTATACAGGAAATGAGAGGAATTAATTAGTAGGTGGAGGAGGGATTAGGGTCAAGGAGAGTTTATGATTTCTTAAGATGAGAGAAATAGTAGCATTTTGTTCACTAAAGAGAATAATATAGTGAAGTGGAGAGAAATTGATGATATTGGAAAAAAGATGACTGAATTGCTAGAGCTTTGTCCTTGAATAAGAGGTTGCAAAGTTTGTGTCTCAAATGGAGGAGTTGACCATCCAGGCCCATGGACGGTTCATCGTCTGAACAGAAGAGAAGGTTGAGTGTGTGAAGTAGGTGGAAAGATGTCAGCAGTGAAGGGAATTTGTGAAAGTTCTTGTCTCACTGGTTCAGTAATTTATTTTCATTTTTTTCTCTTCCAGTTTAAGAATTTAATGAAAGCTTTTTTCAAATTGTACAGTTTCTTTTAAACATACTCATCAAAATATAAACCTTTATATGAAATGTTACATCAGCTCCTGTAAGTTATAAACTTTGGGAACTTTAAACTCCCAGAAATACCAGATTTTCCACTTCAGTCCCTTTGATTCCAGTTCCCTTTAATGTGTTCACCCAATTTTAACTTTCTAAAACCTTATTCTGCAGTTTTCTTCCTGGTACCTTGTAACTGTGAGAAAGTCCATTCATTTTATTTCTCTTAGCTTTCACATTTAACTTGAGAAAGCTCTGTTTTTCAGATATTTAACCAGTTTCTAAATTACTTAACCAGGTGCCAGCATACTACATTTAATGTACCAAGTAATGATTAGTGATTGCTGGTCATTCCATATTCTAATTGCTTTCCCCTCAAGGTATCATTCTCTTGGGGGAAATTGTCAGCTGTTCAAGTTTTGAAACCAGAAACATTTAAAAATGCATTAAAACTTAAACTTGGAGCTTGGTAGAAACACATTTATCTGGCTTTACTACTGGGTTCTAATCACTTGTTTCATATAGTGAATATGACTTCATTTTGCATTAAAGACTGTTTTCTCAGACAGATGGACATAACCATTTTCTGAAATTATTGCCACAATAACTGCTAATAATATAATCATAATTACTTTCTTGCATTTATATGCATGTCAGTTGTACCCAATCGCAATATTCCCCTGAAAAATATGCATTATTAATATAAAATAGCAACATATTTTTGTTAGTAGTTCCAATTTGAAGAAATCAATTTAACTATCTTTATTGTCTAAAAATGCTAATGTAACTAATTTGAATTATTAATAGTAATATGAAAATGACCGATGGGAGAGAAAAAATAGGAGACAGAAGAAAGGTGACTTCTCAGAGGCTACTTTATTTCCTATACTTAGTGGCAGAGCAGACCTCTCATAGTCAAACCTTATTCAAGAATCTAGATAAAACAAATAATCCCTTAAAGTGGTAACTTACAGGTTATGAACACTTTTAAGTGCCTGACCATTTGGGGTCTACAATAGATTATAAATGTCAGAATATTTTGCAAAGTGCGTATTAAGAAATATATTAAAGTAACTTAATTACCGTTATTAGCAGCCAACTTTCAGTTTTATAGTTTGTTATTTTATTTGTGTTCTTAATGTTTCTTTTTTCTTCTTCTTTGCTGGAACTAGTAGCTCCTCAACTGAAAATGGGGAAAAGTGACTTTTTTCTTCACAGTTGTTTCTTATTGTATGTGTTCTCAAGTTCACATTTGAGAGTGATTCAAAAGTTATACGATGTAAAAAATGTACAGTTGGCTCTGTGTATTCACAGGTTCCACATCCATGGATTCCATGGATTTAGCCAACCTTGGATCAAAAATGCTTTTTAAAAAAATTGTATCTATACTAACCTGTATAGACTTTTTTTGGGGGGGGTCATTATCCCTTAAACACTATAGTATTAAAAACTATTAATATTTACATAGCATTTACATTACATTAGGTATTATAAGAAATCTAGAAGTAAGCTAAGTACATGAGAAGATGAACATAGGTTATATGCAAATACACCATTTTATGTCAGGGACCTGAGTATCTTCAGATTTTGTTATCCAAGGGATGTCTTAGAACGAATATTCACAGATACTGAAACACAACTATATTGTCTTAGAGAATGACAATAGTAAATGAGGAAAATTAAAGCATTGCGGGCATAGTTCAAGATTAAGAAAGAAAATAGAATTGTTCATTATCAAAGACCTACTTAGTAGCATTAGCACAAGGAAAGTGCTGGATTTTAAACTGTGAGATATAGAGATCTAAATAGTCTCATTTACTATAATAATTTGTTATATTCCCTGGGTCCTTAATTTACTAGTTGTTCTCCTGTATAGTCTTTCATTCTTATCTTTCAGTGGGCATTGTATGCTCTGAAGGTTATATGTTCAGCCATAGGACTAAAATAATGAAAGAAAACACTAAAATACTTATTTCCATGACATTTTCATGCCTATAAATTTTGAAGTTTCTTGAAGTTTCCTTCAGAAGCAGTTTATGAAACACACAAGTAGACCCATTTACTTCATAGTTTTCCCTCATTCATCTGAAACGATTTTATGCTACACTTGATCTTAGCCAAAAGGCCGAGAAGCGATGAAATGATTTTATGAAGTTCCTGTTTTATCAAACCTCATTCCAAAGGGCTCCTGATTGTTACTAATGTCAAGTCTACTTTCAAAGGGAAAAAAATTTGCCACCAATAAAAACAGAGATGCTGCAGGCCCTGAAGGCAATTACAGCAAAATTGGCAGATTATTGTGAGCAGGACTGGAGGAGCACCATGGGAGTAAGAAGTACAAAACTTCACACGCAACTTGTGAAGAGGTTTGTGGTCAATTAGGGTCCTCATGTGTTTAAATTTTCATTGCTGCTCCCTTGTCAGGAGTCAAGTCAAGAAAATAGATAGTTTAGGTTTTTTATTTTTATTTTTTTTTCTTATTTTTTATTTTTTATTAGTATTAGATCATAGCTGTTTACAGTAATACGATCATGGAGCACCATACACTGGTTTTATAAACAGTTCGACACATTTTCTTTCTTTTTTTTTTTTTTTATTATAGATAAAAATATGCACCATAGATGTGGCCCTGTTTTTTGCTTGTCTGTCTCTTTGGTGTAAGGATGATGCCACATTCATTTTTTGTTTTTGTTTTTGTTTTTTACCACATTCATTTTTGAATGTCCAGGACCTCATACATTATTTGGCACAGAGTTAAGGGCCTACTAAATGGTCTTAGAAAATTTTCTATTTTCTTGGCTGTGAAACTGGGAGGACAAAACAGCTCCCAGTGATTTCTATTTAGTAATCACTTTTATTCCAATTTCTCCTGTCTTAACCAATGCAGTGGCTAGGAATTCACTCTTCTATATTTTTTGAGAACTGAGGCTACAGTTATAAAACAATGTCTATATACACAAACCCCCCAGCCCTCCTGGAGGTTATATTCTACTGAAGGAAGAAGATAATAGACTAAATAAATGAATAGAATACAGTCATGTATTACTTAAGAACAAGAATAAATTTTGAGAAATGTATTGTTAAGTGATTCTGTCGCCGTGCAAATGCCATAAAGTGCACATACACAAACCTAGATAGCATAGCCTGTTCTACACCCAGGCCTGTCACTTGCTCCCAGGCTACAAACCTGCACAGGATGCTACTTTACTGAATACTGTAGCAACTATAACACAGTAGTATTTGTGTATGTAAACAAACCTCCACATGGAAAAAGTACAGTAAAAATGCAGTATTGTAATCTTATGGGACCATCATCATACATACGATGCATCATTGACTAAAAGGTTATTATACAGCACTCGACTACATAGCATGTGAGATGGTGCATAAAGAATGCAAAGAAAAAAAAAAACAAACACTAAAGCAGGCTTCTGCCTCTGTGTGGCAATGGACCTGGTGGCAGAGCAACAGTCTCCTGCCAAGAGCAACTGAGATGCCAGATACAACACAAAAATCACTGGAGAGCTGTGGAAGCAATGAGGACCAGAAGAACAAAAATTTTGGAGAGAAATCTACCTTTCGGTGGGATGGAGGCCTGCAGCTGCCAAAGCAGGAGGCTGGCCTGGGTTTGGCCTCCAGCAGAAGACTGCTACTATGGGGCCAAGAGCCAGCCAAGTTTGGGGAGTTGTGTGGGGCTGAGTGGCAAAAAACGGAAACGTGAAAGGTTTCAGCACAGTTTCCCCTTTATGACCCCTACTGAATTCTGAAACTGTAGAGGCTGAGGGCTTGCGTGAGAGGCTAAAAACCCAAGCAGAAAACCTCTTGGTGCTTAGAAAATGACAACCCGCCAGATAATGGAAAACCCTGGAGGCCTGTGCCCTAGGAAATAAAGCAGATCAAAATAGACTGAGTCGTACTAAAACTGCAACTTAGCTTAAAGGTAGCTCAGGTGCTGACCAGATTAAGGTAGTAAGTCACTGGCCTTTTCTTCCTAAGAGTGGAAAATGAATCTTCTGATACAAGGCACATCATCTGGGGCCACCTACCTCCTGAGTTTTTGTTTGTTTTTCATTTTTTGGTAATGCATGTGCAATGTCCAGATTTCAGTAAAACATTGCTAGACATGTCAAGAAATAGGACATACTAACACACAAGAAATAGGGGTGTAGATGATGTAGATACTGCAGTTATGAGACTTCGAGATGAATGTATTTCAGAAACTAAAGGAAAAGAAAGAAAAAAGTACATGAAAAGAAGGAATGCTCCTACAGAGAATTAGAATCTATAAAAAGAATAACATGGAAATTCTAGGGCTGAAAAACAGAATAAGTAATTAAGAATTTAGTGATAAGTGGGATAGCAATTTAGACAAGCAGAAAACAGGATTGTTGAACCAAAAGATTGTTAGAAAATGCCTATTGGCAGGGAGTAAAAGAAAATATTGTATATAGATGAAAAATATAATAAACACGAGATAGAAGAAAAAGGTTTAACATAGCATTGTCCCAAAGATTTGTCATATGGGACATGTGTAACTTAAGCAGATGAAATTAATTTTAATAATTTAGGTAACCCAGTATATTCAAAGTATTATTTTAACATGTAATTAATATGGAAATATAATTAATCAGATACCTTGCTTTCTTTTTTATGTAAAGTTTTCTAAATGTGTGTTTTATACTTCACTACCTTTGAAGTTGGACTCATCATTTCAAATGCTCTGTAGTCGCGTGTGGCTGTGGCTACCATGTCAGACGGATCAGATTTACACGTATGTAATTAGAATCCCAGAAAGAAAAGAGAAGAAAGAACAATATTTTTTGAAAGATTAGAAAGTGGGATAGAGAATGCCAAATATTAGTAGAGGCAGGCACAAGGGAACAGTTTTAAGTGAAGAGATGAGAGAAAGCCACCCCACAGGGCAGTGTGGGGATAAGGCCTGAAGCAGATGGGGTTGGGTGTGCCTGGCCGAGGAGTGAGCAGAGGGGTGAAGACAGGGACCTGAGGCACAAGCAGACTGGTACTTCTAAAAACAAAACAGCAAGGAGGCAAATACAGTACAGGGATTAATTGGGAGACTAGGAGATTAGGTCCGAGAACCAAAGAAGGAACAGATCGTATAAAACCATGATAGACTTCCTAAAGTTTATTTAGAGATAAGAATGTATCATTTTCATGTTTTGTTTACTCCATTTAAGGCAAGGGGAACTCCAGGCTCAAAAACTAGCTCTGGATTTTCTATTGTCGTTATTTAAAAAAATACTCAGAGAGACTGGTAAACTGATGCAGTGTGCTGCTTGGTATGCAGTGTGAAAGGTCAGGGAAGGGGTGTGTGTGTGTTTTGAGGCTGATTTTCAGTTCTTTTTCCTTAATCCCTAAGATATGATTAAAGTCTGTTAGCATAAAATATTTTAAGTAACATCTTTTCCACATTGTGAATGAGCATGAAGATCGATACAATTTATTCATTTTCAAATTTCTCACATTTGGGGATATTTTTAAAGATTGAAAATAACCACATTCAATTAGCAAGTTAAGTGTGTTTTTCTTTCTTTCTTTCTTTTTTTTTTTTTTTTTAATGACAAGTAGCTCAGTCTTCATTATATTGTATGTTAGGCAATAAGAAGATATCTAATTAGAAGGATAAGGCATTTCCTCTTCTGACAAATGAAGATTTTAAAACTGAGGATGCCTGGGTGTTGTATATCATCTTCCTCTTCAAAGACATGAAAAATGCAATTTTTTATAGCCAAGATTACAAAATAAATTTATTTTTTGAGGTTGGAATAGATGTTTAATTATGATAAAGGAACTATTTTAGAAAAGGAAAACAAACAGTAAGAAGAAAAGGTTAGGAAGTTTAAGGAGTAGTTTTCTTCAGAGATTGATATTAGCTCTAGGCTTACTCACCACTTTTACAAATAATCTGGAAAAAGACAGTACTCAGTCAAATATCAGAGGTTTTAGAGAACGCTAAACTTTTTAGTAGGAAAGAATCAATAAAGTGGCGAGCATCCTTAGGGAAGACCTTGACGATCTCTGCAGCTGGGCTGAGGAGTGTGGGCAAGATGCAGTGACATATAGCTGGTCACTGAAAGTTCATTGTGTGTGTATGACTTTAAAGCAATGGCTTTTAACCTTTCTGAAAGGTATCCTGATTCCTTTCAGAATCTTATCAAAGTTATGAGACTTCTCCCTACAAAAAAGGCCCTAACTCCCACAACAGAAAGCCATACTTCCAGATGGTCTTGAATTAGCTAAAATGTTCAGAAATAATTTTCCTCAATCCACTCTTTCAGTGAGCAAACAAATATGTATTGACCTTTAACTATAAACTTGGACTTGTATTCAGTACTGGAAATATAGAAAAGACCAAGACAAAGTTAGCCTCTGACTTCAAATTGACCTAGGTTACAATCTGGGAAAGGAACTGGATTACTAAGCAAGCAAGTACGCTATAATGTGAAAACTGTTCCCAGCCATCTGCTGAAGCACCATGGATGTTTCTGGGGGGGCACCTAATTCAGACTGTCGAGAGAAACAAGGATTTTAGAGATAGCTTATAAGGGAATATCTGATTTATATCTGATGATTACGTTCAGTCATAATTACAAGTAAAGTCAAAGACACAGACTTTTATTATTCATAATGCAAACATTTAGTATCTGTGGGCTTGATATACCTCAAAATAGGTACATTGAAATAAAGCAACTAAAATTAACAGAAGGATAAGAGCAATTTCTAAATTAGCTTTTTGGATTCAAAGGCAGAGGCTGGGAAAGAACATTATAAAATATACCTACATACATAATGTGTATATGTATATATGTATGTACACAGGTGTATATACACAGAGAAGAGTCAATGTTATGTTAGTAAAGATTTATTTACCAGATCTCCAAATGCTAAAATAAACTATAAATATGCTTGAATCTTGATCTGGGTAACTTTTCTTTACTAAGTAAATAAACTTCCGGCCTCATTAACATATACATGGTACTAAGAGGAAATATTAATGGAAATGAAGATTTTGATAAATTTCAGAATACCAAGAATAGTAAAAATCTACTATCTAACATTTACAATTGATTGACAAGGATAACCAAGCAATTTTTGTTAGCCAGGGTAATTAAGAGGTATTATTCTAACAGACAAATCCAGGAAGCTCAATGCCTCAGCAGGGTAAGGGTTGTTCCTCTCTCACGTGAATTCTAGTATGGATCAGGAAACTTCCGCCATCCTATAGCTATCGCTTTGGAAGACCCTGGTCTTTACAGCAGGAAGAGGGGGATGGAAGAGATACTTTGACTTCTAACTGCCTCCCTGGGATGTAGTGGAAGTGCACACATTTAAGGTCAGCAAAGGGAGAGAGTGTATGTGGTCGGAGCAGCAAGGCTATAATAGCCCTTCCCACCTGACTTCGAGATTAGGAATCCAAGTAAGGCTGTCGTTATAATTCAGCACCAGCAGCCCGTAGAAGGTCACTGCTTGGGCCTTCCCCATGAGCTCGATTCCAAAAGCTGTGAGAAAGCCCTGCAAAAAATCCACCTACAAATTAAAATGGAGTGAACTGCTGAAATCTCCTTCTAATAAAACCTGGAGTTAAAATGTCTCTGCCCAAATATGTTCTGACAGAGTGGAACTCACGGAAGTAAATGAGCACATCATTATTAAAATGATTGTTGTTGAACCAACATCTCATATTTTCTCTGGATTTCTTGGAGAATAAGTCTAGTCCCATCATCTCTCACCTGGATTATTAGGATCACCTCTTAACTGGCCTCCTTGATTCCACCCTGTCCTCCTCCAGTCTACTCTCAACATAATGGCCAGGGTGAACTTGTTCAAGTGTAGATAAGGTTAGATAATTCTTCTCAAAATCCCGCAGTGTAATAAGAGACCAGAGCAGCCAAATCATCTATCACCATCATCTCTGGCCTCCTCTCTGCTACTACTGCCCTGGCTCCCTTTTCTGTAGCTGTCCAGCCAGCTGACTATTCCTAGAACAGAACTATTCCTATTCCTTGTACTTGCTGTTCCTTTTGCCTGGAACATTTTCCTCTTCAAAACCTATGCACACTCCATCTATTCCTGCGGATCTCTGCTACATTTTCGCGTTATAAGAGAGGCCTTATTGTGACCATTTTCCATAAAATGGCGACCCCAAACCTCAGCACGTTTCTCCTGCCTTTGTTTCTGTTGTATGGATCAGCCTCTGACATATTATGTATTTCATTGCTTGTCTCTCATAAGCTTCCTCCTTCCTGCCTTATCCCTGGAATATTAGCTTCATTAGAGCAGAGAGCTTCTCAATTTTGTCATCTTAGGACAGCTTGACCCATATTACAAGTTCAGCACCTAATTTCTGAATGAATAGGTTTAAAAGATGACCTTTGTCATCAACAATATTTCATTCTTAATAAGCTTACCCTCCCCCACCCTCCCCCACCCCCAAAGACATGGTCTTTCTCTTGTGCCTGGGCTATAGTGTCTTGGCATCATAGCTCACTGCAACCTCAAACTCTTGGGCTCAAACAATCCTTCTGCCTCAGCCTCCCAGTTAGCTAGGACTACAAGCACACACCACCAGGCCCAGCTAATTTTTTATTTCTCGTAGACGTAGGGGTTTTGCTATGTCGCTCAGGCATGTCTCAAACTACTAGCCTCAAACAATCCTCCTGCCTCAGCCCTTCAAAATTCTAGAAATACAAGTATTAGCCACAGACCCTGGACTTTAAAAGCATATTTTAACACCAAAACAAACCAAAGGGGACATAATCTTAATTTTATTATTAATTTGTATAAATTTAGCTTCAGAAATTATTTTTTTCATTTTGCCTCAGTGAATACTTATAAACCATTATTAGAGGGCCCACTGCACTGTGCTTTCCTAATTTTTTCAGGTCTATTAATCCTTGCCAGATACTATTTGTGTGATTCACAAGAAATAAATTACTTCAAGCTGACTTAAGGAAATAATGATATTGCTTACTTCCTATTTTTTTAAGGAAATAGGAATGTGCCTTTATAGTGCTACTCCATTTGGTATTACTTTTTCATGGACTAATTTAGCAACTTTTGGGTTTTGCACATTTGCTCTGTAATGTCTGTGCAACAGATTTTAAGAAATACAAGAAAAGAATTTTTGCTAGTGCTTTGTTTAGTACCTTTGATTTCCAAATGTAGCAGGTTGTCATGGAAGATTTGTTGTTACTTAGTTTATTTTTTTCCTTTTATTAATAGTTTTGAAGCAGTAAAATAGTCATATGTTCCTTCATTTGAAAGATACAATTTTAAGTTAAGTCCTCGAGAAGACCCATTTACCACAAGGAATGAGAGATGCAGACAGGAAAAGATCTTTAAACCTCATATTAAGCTCAGAGTGAAATCGTAATCAGACAACCAATTATTTAATTTTCTTAATGATGCCCTTTATAAATGTCAGTGCAATAAGTTGGTGAAAAAAATAATAAAAGTCTGAAATGTATTGATAAATATGAGAAGGAAGAAGACAGATCTTTGAAAGGCTGTTACCCCCATTTCAGTGGTTGTGAAATAATCATTCCTGGGCTTATGTCTGTTTGGGCATATGCCTTTTATGGAACTTTCTCAAGTGTTATACTCTTACCAGTATATAATTTTTTTTTGACTATCAGAATTTAAAATAATATTTTTAAAAGGCCAAGAATATTATTTACTTCTAAACAAAATTTTATTAAAAGCAAGCATATTTTCAGATACAACATCGTAGAATCAAAGCATAATTATTCATGATTTCTAACTCTTTTCTTGGAAATACAAAACCATTAGCCAATAATTAGTTGAATGATATAAAGTTGTTTTTAAACATTACGAACACTCATTCTTCTTTGCTTTTATCTGTAGGTAATCTTATTTTCATAGTTTGTGCAAAAGTAAAAAGCCTCCAGTCCTTAGATCATAGGTTGTTCCAGAAGTGGGTCTCAAAGGAGGAATGATTCTTAGATGTGTGGCATGTTTACAGTCATATGTCTGTGAGAGGTGAGGAGGCAAGGCAGTCTCCTGGTAGCCACCATTCACATCGGGTATGTTTGTGGTGACATTTAAATAAACAATATGAAATAATTATAGATATCAATGTGTGAGCCTCAATCCTTCTTTGGAAACCCTTTTTGTCTTACCTATCTTATTATCAGCATGTGGAGTAATTTGAGGAAAAGATATTATTACTACTATTTCATATCAAAATGTCTGAATTTTTGTAACTATGAATAGGTTACATGCCCCTTAATATAGCACATGCTAGTCAAGTTTCTGTTGAAGTTAAATGATTTAGAGGTTTGGGATAGGATAATCCAAATCTCGTGGGAATATGAATCCCTAATTCATTTGAAATAAAATTTAAAAGTTTATTTTACAAGTAACTAGGATACAATTACAAGTTTACTTTTACTTTCTGAAAGTAACAGCAAATACATTTCAATTAATAAAATGAGAAGATGTTTTCGGTTTCTTTATTAATGGTTAACATGAAATTGGGAGCCTACTTAACACGTACAAATAAGGAAAACAAAAAGCACTGTAGAAAATTCAATTTAGCATTACAGAAATTACTGCCACCTAACTCTTTGTCTGTACTAGTATATGAAAGCATTTTAGCAGTGCATCAATTTCCACAGCCATTTAGTAGATTAGAAAGCAATTGTAAACAGTGCAAAACCCACATCAGTGCCTGCCGACATCCTGCCTTTTACTCAATTATGGATTTGTTTGAAATAACAGTGAAATCTAAAGTGATCGCGTCGACATCACAGATTATATTATAAATATGAATGAACCCCTTGTAATAGGATGCATAGTACTACATAGCAGGCGTTTGTCCGCCCTATCATGGTAGCAGGTTTGTAACATACGGGACGTGGCAATGACTCTAAGAAATAACTGTACATTGTTCTCAGTCACTAATTGTAGCAACTGACTGGTTTTCAGATTACTGTAAATTTTATATTCTAATATTTTACCATTAATAACCATCTGTTTAATGTTCAAGTCCATCCCTATAATATGTAATCTATTTCTAAAAAGTTATTGTTCATTTCAGTGGTATGCCTTTTTGATTTTTGTAGATTATCTTGATTGGTCTCTGCCTAAAAGCATAAGATCGACATAACCATTTCATCTGAATAAAAACTAGTGAATGGGATTAGATGCAGTTAAAATGGAAATTGTTTTGAATAAAAGAGAGGTGCCAAATTCTTACCTTTCAAACTTCTTCATTAAGGATTTAGTACATTGATCGCCTTTGTTTGGAAAATGAAAGTATATGTTAACTTACTTCTGACCTTATTTTGTTTTGTTGTGTTTTTAAAGATAGCCACATTGAGAGGTTTTCATGGTAGAACAAAGAATTTTTTAACGACATTTTTCATACTATTAGATTAGAAAAAAGGGTACCAGTGCATATCTTTTTAATTGCTTGACTCAGCTTGAATTGTTACTCTTTTTAAGATAAGGGTCATTTTATTCTCCCAGTTAATGTCCTTTTGTTGGAATACTTTTGAATGCTGGTAAAAGTTTTAGCACTGACGTAAGGGCGGGTTTTAGTCTTTAGAAAGGGAAAAGTGCACTACTGTTATCTCATTTAATATGTTCTCCCTTTAACTTGTAAATATTTGAAAAGAGGAGTCATGGATTGTAACAGCAGGGGTTTTTTTCAAATAGATGAGAAAATATAGGTTTAGTATTAGTTCTTGTGACTTTCCTCATCTTACCTTTAGTCATCAACTGACTACCAGTTTGGGGCAGATAAGAAGAGCATCACAGTGCACATCTCTGAGGAAAAGACACTTTATGCTTAGCTCCCAGTAAATATCAGCAACACCCAGGAATACTGAGACTCACTCCTTTTTCCTTGTAAAATGGATGTGTAATGGGGGTCTGGCCACATTTCATCCATGGGAATCCTAGGTTCAAGTTGAGACCCATAGACAAAAAGAAGCCTAACCGGTAACCTACCAAATGTGGTCGCTAGAAGCTGTGGCAGTCATTCCAAGGTAGAAGATGATTAGTATATTCATTTTTATCAACTGTAGCACTTTATGATACTTATGGAAATATTCTTAGTAAATTATTCAATCAAATAAATTTTACATGAGAGTTTTACTAACAAGTCTAAAAAATTATTTTCAACTAAATTCAGTCAGACAGATGGATTTTGTTCTCCAGGTGGTTGTGTATTTTTTGCTTGATAACCTATTTGGCAGCACTCTTTTGAACCTGTGAATATTTATATTGTAGGGCCCTGTCAATAACTAAGAAATCCACATTCAGTACCAGATATATCTGATGACTAAACAATTTTGCTCACTCTGCAACTGTATCTTTTTTTTATTTTGTTTGTTTTCAATAATGTTTTCCCAGGAATCAGGAACAAAGGAAGCATTTACTGAAGTCCTGAGTTCACTGAGCTCCTCTGTTAAGGCTCATTTACTTTATTAAGAAGAAGGCTAGGCGTCCCCAAAGCATTATTTATTTTAACAATCTAGCATTTCAAAAGCTATAAAAATTAGTCAGTTTATAACGTTTACAGTTACTTTTCTGCTTAGGTTGTTGAAGTACCCAACTAGGAAGCAATTTAACCTTAGAATCTATGAAAATTATGCTTTTCTGTAATATATTATCCAACTTTTGGACACTAAGCTTTAAATTCTTCTACTAAGAATTGTGCTAGAGTGGGCATAGTGGCTCACTCCTGTAATCCAAGCACTCTGGGAGGCTGAGACCAGTAGATTGCTTGGAGCTCAGGAGTTCAAGACCAGCCTGAACAACCTCAAGACCCCATCTCTACTAAAAATAGAAAAACTATCCAGGCACCATGACAAGTCCCTGTAGTCCCAGCTACTCAGGAGGCTGAGGCAAGAAGATCCCTTGAACCCAAGAGTTTGAGGTTGCTGTGAGCTTGGATGCGTCAGCACTCTACACAGGGTGACAGTGAGACCCTGTCTCAAAAAAAAAAAAAAAAAAAAAGAATTGTGCTACTAATGAAAAACAAAATACCTACTTTTATAGTAAGCAAGACCACAATTAAAGTGTATCAACCATACGCTTATTCTTAGATAAACTTTGACCTGAGAACAGAATCTTTTTTTTTTTAATTATTATTATAGATAAAAATATGCACGATAGATGTGGCCCGACCCATTACCCTCCCTCCGCGCAAGCCTCCCCCCTCCCTTCCCCTTCCTTGGTCCTTTTCCCATAGTCTTGTGGTATAGTTGGGTTATAGCCTTCATGTGAAAGCTATAGTTTAGCTTCATAGTAGGGCTGGGTACATTGGATACTTTTTCTTCCATTCCTGGGATACTTTGCTAAGGAGAATATGTTCCAGCTTCATCCATGTAAACATGAAAGAGGTAAAGTCTCCATCTTTCTTTAAGGCTGCATAGTATTCCATGGTACATGTACCACAATTTGCTAGTCCATTCGTGGGTCAATGGGCACTTCGGTGTCTTCCATGACTTAGCAATTACGAATTGGCCTGCAATAAACATTCTGGTACAGATGTCTTTGTTATATTGTGACTTTTGGTCTTCTGGGTATAAACCTAGAAGAGGAATTATAGGATCGAAAGGCAGG
>CAUYPK010008003.1:0-12580 GCA_963574355.1 Loris lydekkerianus | reverse complement strand
GGTGTCTCTCCAAGATTAGACCCCAGCAGGATCACTCTATTGTTGCTGCATCTTTGTAGGGAATGACCCTATGTAGTTCCTCTGGGGCTGCTCTAGCTAGGGAGTTCTGGTTGTGGAAGCAGCTCTGGTGTGTGACACACCTGGATCCAGCAACAGGGCTGGAGGTGGTGCGCACGGTTCTGGGAGTGCCTGGCGCCCAGTGACTTTGCCACAGAGAGCCCAAGGCTCTAGCAGTCTCTGGCCAGGTGAAGGGTACTGTGCAGAGGCAGGGAGGTCTCCAGAGGGCACGCAACTACCAGAGTCCCTGGCCAGATGAACCGGGTAGTGTGGAGGCTGCGAGGACACAGGAGGGAGGACGCAGGATTGTGTGGCTCCTACAGTTCCTGGTCAAGGAATGTGGAGGCTGGGTGGGTGTGGGTCACAGGTCAGGGGTTGCTGCACAGCTCTTATGGAGGTCTGGGCGGCGCCACGCCCAGGAGTTTGAAGTTGCTATGAGCTGTGACGTCACTGCACTCTATTCAGGGCAACAGCCCAAGTCTCCAGTGTGCCAAAACCGCCTCACTCTGCCCCTAAGGATTAATGCTGTAAGGCAGCTCAGACTCCACCTTTAGGCTGCTCAGTCACTAGGTTACTTTGTCCCGCCTGATCTTTGCTCTGGGACCCTGAGGGCGGAGCTTGCCAGGGCAGTTTTTGACAATGGCTTCCTGCACCCAGCTCAGGGCTCAGTCTGGGACCCCAGACAATGCCCAAAGTTCTCCACACTCCTGCCCAAGCTCTCCCCAAGGTAGCTCAACTGAGCTCCAAGTCCAGGAACACCAAAACAGTTCACAGGTAAGGCCTTTTCAGTTTGCAGTCTCATTGCTGCTTGTACTCACAGTTGCCGGCGTGATTAGGTCGATCGAACACACGCAACCACTTGCCAGTTTTCCACTGTTTTTGTCCTCCTCCTAGGGTCCAGAAGTCCCTTGCTGGCTCCATGTATCCTCAATAAGATGATCATAGGCAGATCCCACCAGCCAGAGATGCCTGGAGTCTTATCTCCCCAGACTTGCTGTGCCCAGTTGCAGGGAAGCTGTTACTCGGCCGCCATCTTTCTGCTTAAGGATTTTTATAGCTGCTTCTGGACACATTACTTCTTACTGAGTCTGTCTTTGTGCCACATTTATCAAACCAGAAAACTGTTGGCACATGAGAAGAAGCTTGTCACCTTAGTTATGTATCTCTCACCATGGCCTTAGGGTTTTGTTTTATGTATTTCTCTCTCTCTCTCTCTTTTTTTTTTTTTTTTTGAGACATAGTCTCACTCTCCCACCTTTGGGTGAGTGCTGTGGGTTCCTCATAGTTCACAGCAACCTCAAATTCTTGAGTTCAAGTGATCTTCTTGCCTCAGCCTCCCAGGTAGCTACAGGCACCCACCATGACTCCCAGCTAATTTGTCTGTTTTTAGTAGAGGTGGGGTCTCACTCTTGCTTAGGCTGGTCCCAAACTCCTGAGCTCAAGCAATCTACCCTCTTTAGCCTCCCAGAGTGTCACCGTGCCCGGTCTGGCCTTAAGGTTTTTAAAGCACTGACGTTTTAGTCTAACCAAGACCAAGCATACACCTGTATCTCCTTTCTCTCTTCTTCACCTTGACCTTTCTGAACTAGCCTCCCGCTTGATGCACTCTTACTTACTGACTTCCTTACCAAAGTGGCTCAAATATTCAGCTAAGAAAGGCAGAAAATACAACATTGTATTAAGTGAGGAAAATCATCAGAATGCAGTTCATGGAACATGACCTCAACTATGTTTGAGAAGAATAGCTTTTCTAAACTTTTCAAAGATAAATATGCTAAGATATTAACACAATTTACCTCTAGACTGTTGGTTTTAGAGTAGTGTTTTATTGACTTGTATGTTTGTGCACCCTCATGGGAATACATACATATGTATATTTTTCTTTTGTAGACCTAGGAGGAAGTTGAAATCCTTTTTTAATACTTTGTCTCTGAAAAAAAAAAAAGGTAGCATTGTTTATGAATATATGTGCATGTGTGCAAAGATATAACAGAAAAGATTGACTGGCCAAAAGTCATTTCTGGCCTTTTGAGTTCAGGTTGAGCTTCTTTCTGACAAAGATCCAAATTCAAACTTTAACATGTAGTAAAAATCTTTATGAACTTAAAGTCACTGGGTGTGGTGGCTCATGTCTATAATCCTTGCACTCTGGGAGGCCAAAGTAGTCAAATCTCTTGAGCTCAGGAGTTCAGAATGAGCAATAGTGAGACCCCATCTCTAAAGAACAGAAAAAATTAGCCAGGTGTTATGATGGGGGCTTATGGTCTCAGCTACCCAGAAGGCTGGGGCAGGAGGATCACTTGAACCCAGGAGCTAGAGGTTGCTATAGGCTGGACTGATGCCATGGCATTTGAGCCTGGGTAACAGAGTGAGACTCTGTCTAAAAAGAAAAAACTTTTAAAGTGACTTTTTTTTCCCTACCATACTTACAGAAGATGCATGTACAGATTGAAACCTAACATTGAAACCCTGGGAAAGCTAATATTTTTAATTTGGGTGATGAAGAGATAGTAACTCTTAATAGTGTATTATCTTTAGAGAATTTCTAATAAAGAGTTAATGAGGTCCAAAGATGTTTTAAAATAGCCAGAACTTTTTTTTTTTTTTTTTTTTTTAGATAGTCTAACTTTTTCACCCCAGAGTGCTGTGGCCTCACAGCTCACACCAACCTCAAACTCCTGGACTTAAGAGATCTTCTTGCCTCAGCCTCCCAAGTAACTAGGACTACCACTACTATTTTTTTGTTGCAGTTGTCATTGTTGTTTAGCTGACCCAAACTGGGTTCGAGCTCACTGGCCTCGATGTATGTGGCTGGCGTCCTACCCACTGAGCTACAAGCACCGCCAAAACAGCCAGAACTCTTAAACTCTTTGACTAGAGGTCTGAGCATGTTTGCTGATTAAATAAGGCAGACCTCTCTCCCATAGCTTGAATCAATTTTTTAAATTTTTGATAAATGGTATTGAATGGCATTTTTTAGTTGAAGTCTAAGAGAAAGCCCGTGCCAGTTTGTGGGGTAAAAACCCAGAGTACTCTTATTGATTCCTTCTTTGCTTACCAATAGTACAGACAGCCCTTTTAAGTTTTTTCTAACTTGCAAAAGTTTCCTTATATCTTCTATTCCTTGCTAGGAAGTAATAGAAGGAACTTATCCATGATAGGATAAGTTTCAAATTTGTGGGGGGTTTTGTTTTGATTTGTTAAGACAGAGTCTTACTCTATGCAGGAGTCCTCAAACTGCAGCCCGCGGGTATGTGTGATTGTATTTGTTCCCATTTTGTTTTTTTACTTCAAAATAATATATGTGCAGTGTGCATAGGAATTTGTTCAAAGTTGTGGGTTTGTTTGTTTTTTTTTAACTATAGTCCCGCCCTCCAACGGTCTGATGGACAGTGAATTGGCCCCCTGTTCAAAAAGTTTGAGGATGCCTGCTCTACTGGGTAGAGTACCATGGGTCACAGCACTCTCAAACTCCTGTGCTCAAGAGATCTTCTTGCCTCATCTTCCCAAGTAACTGGGACAATGGGCACCCATCACAATGCCCAGCTATTTTAGAGGCAGAGTATCACTCTTGCTCAGATTAATCTCCAACTCCTGAGCTCAAGCAATCCACCCGTCTCGGCCTTGCTAGGATTATTGGTGTGAGCCACCACATCCTGCCCCAAGTTTCAAATTTGTAAGGTTAATTATGTTGTATTCATAAAGTTATACATCCTTAAAAGATAAATTTTAATAGAGATTGTGTACATTCCATTTATTTGGAGGGCAGAAGAACTCTGTTCTGGTAGTCTTACAGGTGTTAGTAATATATATTTATTTTTTACTTGTCTTTTTCTTTTCTGCAGTGACTGAAGCAAGGCTGTGTGATATTCCATGTTGAAGAAAAAAAGCAATTGAATGCTGTAAGCTGGAACATAGGATCTATAGCCTTGTCTGTGGCCCAAGACCTTGGCCTTGTGTAAAAAAATGAAGAAACGTTGCAATAGCAAAGCTGAACATCTAACACTAGCTGTCTCCTGCTAGATCTCCTCGCTCAATGTATAACTATAAATACATGTAAAATTACATGTATATGGCTATATTTTTATTTGCTTGCTCCTAGAAGAGAGAAAAATCAATTTTGAATCACAACTAGGAATTGATGATTTAATTTTTGGAAACTTTTTCAAAATTTTTAATTTAACATGGACCGGCCTAAGATCCTCAGTTGTATCAGGTTTTGTGCACAAAAGAAAAGCACAAATTGAACGCACGTGGGTCATGTGCTTTCTGTGCACCAAAAATCTTGGATGAGGTTCTTTTTTCAGGCCTATATGTATGTCCAGAATTTTTTGACGTTTTTGCTTTGTATAATCATAGAATTCATTGCTGCTGATTTCTGTAATTACTCATGTTGTCGTATGAGTGTCTCTTAATAACTGAGGGCTGTCAACCTGTGATTTTGCCTTTTCTATAGTCTTACTCCCATGAAGAACCTTAGTTCTGATGGAGAAAGAGTAAAAAGCTTTATTTCCCCCCACCCAGATACTTTTATATTTCTATTTACATTTTTTCTGTTGTGTCCTGTGTGCTACAGATTTTTTCAGTTTATACAAACACAATTTGGTAATTCCTAAATTGGTTCTGCCTGCCTCCAAGCAGAAACATCTGTACAAATCTTGTGGGTTTAGACTACTTTCTGGTAAAATGGATAAGATAAAATGAGCTCATGTTTTTCTGAAATTTTTGAGAGAATACACCATATTACTTGTTAAAGCAGGTCCGGCTGTTTGAGTTTGACATTTGCTACAGTATTTCTAGCATCTAGTAATGGATTTGTTTGTTCTTCTAGTTTGGGTCAGTTTAAAAGGTATGTTGCAAAATATACATAGAAAATGTAAGCAACGCTTCTATTTGCCTTTTAACAGAGAGGCAGAACAGTAAAGGATCCCACATGAGTCAAACTGAAATGCTTTTGTTAGTTGCTATAAGAACTTAAAATGTAAAATGCCTTTTTCTGTTAGTCCTTTGTGAAAAATATTGAAGCGTGGAATGGAGGCAAGGAATAGTATTCCTTGAAGTCAAGGTGACTGCCCACTTCAAATCTTCATTGTGTTTATGCACAAATGTATTCATATAAATCAGAGGCATTTTGTAGATGCTTTGCTGACTTGTCCATCTCTGTAAAAACACAGAAATCAGACCCATTTTGTAAAGCAGAAAGTCATGTCATGTAGAACCTGTCCTGTATATATTTCATACATGGTAATGGAGTCTTGATGATAAATGCAAGGTGATAATTTAATGATGGGATTAGTTTGATCAATTAATATGCACAATCCTGGAAGTGAATTACTTGCATCAGATATAATATTTATTATTCTGTACAGAGAGAAAAATACATATAAAACATATGCTTACATTACATGCACGCAGGTTTCACGCTTCATAAATCGTTTCTATTTTTTAATTTACTTTTCTTAAATGATGTGCATGGAATATGCCTTATTATAGAAAAATGCTGTTCATAATTTGACTACGTGGAAAAGTGCCTACATGGTGGTAATGCTAGTAAGGCAAATAAGACAAATTATCATATTGGTTTACTACATCACCAGTTAACATTTTATATTGTGATGTTTGAAAAAGAAAAGTTTATACCTCAAATGTGTATTTTATTTTACAATCAACTGTGGGGTCGGGGTTGGGATGGGAGAATAGTGGGGCTGGGGAGGGAAGATTTATTCACCATAGCCACTGATGGTAATCTTCAAAAAATTCTGTATACCCACCATAAATGTTTCTCTGTTTGCCATTTCTGGTAATTATCATGAACACAATTAACTATTTCATAACTAAATTGGATAGCTTTATTTTACAAAGGTGTGGAAAGTTTACAAAGCAGTATCTAAATCTACTTATCGTTAGTTGCATTTGGACTAAATGTGATGATATACTTTTTCAATATATTGTGTAAATAAAATGATTACACTAAAAGTATTTGTATTAAAAAAAGAAATGAAAAGATACATTTTACCTTTAGGTAATTACACTGGTACTTCACTAGAGTTAACCTTGCCCAATCAGATTTAGAAATGAGTTGGGGGTTATGGAAAGACTTCAAAAGAGGTCAGAATTTGGAGAGGTACTGGCCTAGTAGACGATATTTAGACCCTCTAGAATTATTTTCACATTGCAAATTCCCACATGCTGAATATTCATGTTTTTTCATCCACAGATATTTCTCTTCTCTTTCCCAAGCCAAAAAGATTTTTTTTTAACCCTTTTACTGTCTTTTCTACTCAGTTACTCTTTTGGCCTATATTAGAAACTTGAAAAATCATGGTGATGTGAGGTTTTGTCCCTGAGTGCCCACTATACAGGACAAGAGAGTGCAGTGTTTGAATTGAAATTCAGGACTTCTGATTTTGAGGTAGAAAATGATCATTTAGCAGTTTGTCAGCCAAAGCAAGGAGGGGGAGGTCTATGAAGGAGACTTAAGAAGACAAAATAAGGAAAAGGAGAAATGGGTTTCCCATTTTTCAGTTCCATCAACTAATTTATATACCTATATGACATCACTGTCATTTGTTAAGAAACTTTTAGTTGGGCTGAGCTGGTTCTTTTGTGAAGTTGTGCTGGTTATCTTAAGCTTATCAGTTACTTGTCCAATTATATACTTTTCACCAGTATTTAGTCAAAGTTGTACAGATGATGTATTTGGATCATTGTCATTGTTCATCTACAAACTCAAAACGTAATCATTTTAAAGTACCTTGGGAGTGTGTAGAGTGTAACTATTCTATAATAGCTTTATGATCCTTATGATGTTTTTTAAAAATAAAGTTGGATCTTCCATGTTACAATCACAAAGTTAAAATCAGTATTTAAAGTGGAAAAGTATTAAAATATCATGGACAAATGTGCTTGCTTTGGTTTGTTTTCCTTAACCTCAAGGGTAATGCCCTACTCTGAGTTAAAAACTTGAAGTATTCCAAGTCAGTGTTCTTCCCACTGTACCCAGTGAAGGATGGAGATATAGACTATTCATGAGTTGTAGCCAAAATAACTTTCAACAACATATAACAGGGTGGAATATATGAAGTACATGGCATGTAATAAAGGTAAATGTTTTGTGTATTTTTTTCTTCATATGTATTATATACATATATGTGTGTAGTGGGCTATAATTTCAAATGAATTTCTTACTGTTGGTCATGTCCAGAAATTATAAAAGATTTCTACAAAGTAAAGCCATATATAACTTGGGTAATTCTAAAATGGAAGCACAGTGCCAGTGAATCATACACAAATTTGTAATTCAATTGCATGCTCTTAACTCATTTGTTTGTTTAAATAATATGGTTAGCTCCATTGTTGCCCTCAGGGAATATATGCCTTAGAACAGCCATAATCTGGTAAGTGTGGATTTGCAGTTCACTCAATGGGTTCCTCCATGGTTGTATTGAAAGGCCTAGAGCATCTTTCTTTACTTTCAATGGTATTTACCACCCAAACAATAAGACCTGTAAACATAAACCAACTACTCAGTCCTCTGGGATGCTAGAAGGAAAACCAGCATGTTTCGAGTTTATTGACAGAAATAATATGTGGTCCTCATTCTTGGGGCGGGGGGTGTGTGTGTGTGTGTGTGTGCAAGAGCAGTTTTTGCTTTACGCTTGACTTTGAAGTGTAACCTGCAAATGAAGCATAGATCTAATTAGCAGTTTCAACTTGGGTTGCTTTGTATACTTTGAATAGCCTTCCACAAATACCAAAAAGTAAAGCTGCTTTATTTGGCCTCTTCTCTTTTCCATAGATTTCTGTGAGGTTAGTAGCAGAACACATCTTACGATCTCAGAAGCTGTTAAAAGACGCCCAACCAGGATTTTCTTAAGACCCAAGCCTTCTAATTCCTGTGGTCCTCTATAAAGATATCTCCATGTGTCTGTACCGGGACTGTGCCTGTTTTTTTTTTCTTTTTTCCCCACTCGACAACCCTATGAAATGATAGTGGTGGTTGGTGGTACCACCCTTATTTCACAAATGAGGAAACAAGTCAGACATACTGATTGATTCTTGTTTGTTTTTCCCATTATACTCTGCTACTTTTTAATGTATGTCTTTAATATCTAAAATGTAGTGTATAGAGCCAACAGACAAGCACGTCTGGGGTATGGGTCTTAACCCCACACTTCAATGTTGGCTTCACAAAATTCCAGACACAGACACTCTGCAACTTTCATGGTTCAACTTGGGATTTTTCAACTTTATGATGTGCATACAGCACACCTGGACTTACAATGGCGCTATACCCAGATAAACCCATCATAAGTTGAAAGTGCATTTTTTACTTAAAATTTTTTAGTTTACAGTGGGCTTACTGGTATGTAACTTCATCATAAACTGAAGAGCACCTATTTATATATCTTATATCCCACCAGATACAAGAAGGTAGTCGATAAAGATGAAACTTGACCACCATTTGGTACTTTGCTTTCCTGTCCCCCAGCTTAGAGGATGAAACAGGGAACAAACTGTTGTTAGAAAAACGCTAGGATCAAACCCCAAAAGGGTATTTTATCTCATTTTTCAACCCAAGAATGAACTCTATTGTAACTATCACTGTTTTATGAGCTGCCTGCCATAAAATCACCCCTGGGGAAGCAAATGAAGCAAGCTTCGTGTTCACCCCACGTCACTTCACTGTGTTCCTTAGAACTGAAAGGCTTACATGGCAGCTGGGTCTGGCAGCAGGGAATTCAGTCCAGGTGTAGTCCATATCAAAGCATTTTGGCAATTGGATAGATAACCAAGTCCCTGGCACACTGAGCGTCTACTGCATGCCATCAGCATGCTAGGACTGGAGAGACAGCAGTGAACAGACTAGTTGGCCTTACTGTTTTTGTCATGACCATGTTTTTTAAAAATGTATCCAGAAGAAATAGGGTTTGAGATCAGAAGCATTTGGATAAGGTACATTTTAGACTTAGCCACATTTGAGATGTACAAGTCTTGGTTCTCAATTGTGTTCTGAAAAGGTAAGTAGAATATGGGTTCTTGCTGTGTTTTTAACCTCTGCATGTTGAGAGCATATAATTATTCATTTTAATTGAAAACTGTAATTTATGGTCTGTCACTAATTTCATTGCTAGCCTCCGGTAGATTTTATTGTTACTTCTAAGTGAATTTCCATGTTCCTGGTTACTATGTATTCAACGTAGTGGGAAAGAATGAGAAAAGCCAAAAGACTGAAGGTTTTCTTTCAGTTGAACAGCTTTAATCTTGGAAAAATCATTTTAATGTGTCTACGTCCATTATAAAATGACACAAAACCACCTACCAGGGCTACATCACAGTGTTGTTTGGAGAAGAGTGAGATATGTATTTAAAATACTTTGAAAACTTTAAAGAGTTGTGCAAATGTGAGAAATTACTGAGGCAACTACATACAAATATCTGCCAGGCACTGTTGGTTGAATGCTAGAGAGATGAAGACGACGGAGTAATGGCAGAAGGTGCACACGTTTGGTGGCTTTGAACAGAGCTATTAAGTTACTTCACTTTTCTGGGGTTTGTCCAGTAAGAGAAAAGACAGTTGGTGACAAACCTTGACATCCACGTAAAGAAGTTTGATCTTCATTCTCCCAGCAGTGGGAAACACTGAAGGGCTTTTTTGAGCATTGTTTTTGTATTTCTCTGAGAAACATCCATGGGATGCGATGCCTAGTTTGTTTGGGTGTGGAGTAAGTTGACTGTTAATAATTCCCATGCCAATGTCTGAAATGGACTGAGGAGATAATGATAGTTTTGTGAACTTGAGAAGTGGAAATGATAGTGCCTCCAAGCTGAATCTGTCCAGCAGTCACGCCCATATTCACAGGACTAGCTAAAATGAGAGTTCAGAGCTGTAGAATATGTGGAAATGAGGCTGCCGATGTCTTTGCCTTTACTTTCTCCTTACATTCAATTCCTCCTGAACTCTTATGCTTCCTTCCTCTTGCTAAATATGTTTTAACAGCACCCTTGTCTCCACACTCCTAGACTTCAGTCTGTTATCGAAGACATCTTAAAAGTTTGGCTTTACCCCATCTGTCTCACCAGCCTGACCCTCTGTTAGCCTCCCTACAGGTAAATCATCACAAGCAGGTGAACTCACCTTCTATGACTCAGCAATCCATGCTTACCAGCTAAGGACATGCTGCTCTCCTGCCCTCAGGTGGCATCCAAAACCTACTGCAAGGTCCCAACGTCTGGCTTTAAATACACCAACCTCTCTACTCTCCAGTTACGTTGTGCGTACTTTCCCTTCATATGTGTCTGGGGATATACCCCCTGTGACGTTGCTCATTGTATTAGCATAGCAGCTGTACTTATAAGCTGGGCTCTAGCTTAGTGGCTCAGCTGCTAATGTCACAGAACAGAGCCACACCGAAAGTCAGCAGTTTCAATAGAATGTATGTTTGAGGTGACAAAAAAGCAGATGGAAAAAATGGATAGGTTGTGAAAAGGAGCAAAGGGAGCTGGAGGGGGAGAAGTTTTTTTAATTTCAATGGCAGGTCCATCCATATTGGAAAGAGAAGGGATAAATGGAGGAGAGGGTAATGTCCATTCCGAGAACATATTAGGTACAAAAGGATGAGATTTAGGAAGAACACCATCATCTTTTGCCATAGACTTAACCTTTACAAAGGCACACTGAATCTCCCAGCCACACTCAGTGGCAGATGAGTAAGGAAGCAAATGCAGGGCAGCCACAGGGGGCGCTGGGCGCCAAAGAGTGAAGTATAGTCAGCCATGCAGCCGCTGAGGAGGAAGGACAAGAAAAAAAAAATGCAATGATTTGCTTTTTTGTTGTTGAGATGGAGCTAGAGTGTGCAGAAAACATTCAGTGTGCTTCTGGGATCATGGGAGTGGGGGAGGAGCACCAAATCCAAAAAACTTTTCCTGGTTATGACATCTCTCGGTTAATTCTAATTAAGTCTTTATTAACCAGCACTTGGTCTCCCCACAGGTGTTTTCCAACTTTGTGCTTCTGAATAAACAATTTTCCAGTACCCTTCATTCACAGCCCCACCAAGCATCTCATACTGACTCCAACCTATTCCAGCAGCAGCAGCAGCACCTGTTTAGTTGTTAGCACTGCCTAAGTTCTAGCCCCATCCCAGACGAAGGCAATTGGAAATCCTGGGGGTGGGGGTGAAGGGGCCAGCTATGTTTTTAACCGGTCCTCCATGTGAGTCTGGGGGCACACTCAAGCTCAAGAACCACTGTATTAAAACACACTCTAGCATTTAGCCTGCCTCCAGCTGTTACTGCAAGTCTCTATTGGTCTATTGTCAGGACACTCCTTACCTCAGCAGCTCTCAAACTTGCTCAGGAGGGGAGGCAGGGGGGTATGGTGGAAGTACACCACAATGAAAAAAGGAAATCTGTAAAACATTAAAAACTAAGTCATTTGCCATCTTCTCTTAGCTAATGAAGCAAAGTTCATTAATTCTAGCTTTGTCTAGCACAGGAGCATAGTTTGAGAAATGCTGGTCTTGAAAACAGTCTCCACAATGAACTCTACGTAGAGTTCTCCTTCCTCCACACAGGAGATCGGTATTGATGTGTGTTGCTGTGGTCCCCCTGGTCCGAGCTCATTGCATCCTGCAATGCTAGATGTTCCCTTTGGATTTAATCCTGTATCTTCTAAGATGAGTGAACATCCTGTCTCGTCACATGCATCTTACTGCTCAGCAAATTACCCAAGCAGAACTTGAGCTTGAATATCCTTCACTGTCTTCTGTCCAACCTGCTCTGCTCTGGAGGGGGCTGACCATCACAGGCCATTTCAGGAGAAAAATTTAAACTGATTCTCTAGTATCTGCCCTTGATTCTTTTTTTTTTATAGATAAAAATACGCACTATAGATGTGGCCCGACCCATTACCCTCCCCCCACCCAAACCTCCCCCCTCCCTTCCCCTTCCTTGGCCCTTTCCCCAAAGTCTTGTGCTATAGTTGGGTTATAGCCTTCATGTGAAAGCTATAGTTTAGCTTCATAGTAGGGCTGAGTACATTGGATACTTTTTCTTCCATTCCTGAGCTACTTTGCTAAGAAAAATATGTTCCAGTTCCATCCATGTAAACATGAAAGAGGTAAAGTCTCCATCTTTCTTTAAGGGTGCATAATATTCCGTGGTATATATGTACCACAATTTGCTAGTCCACTTGTGAGTCGATGGGCACTTGGGCTTCTTCCATGACTTAGCAATTATGAATTGGGCTGCAATAAACATTCTGGTACAGATGTCTTTGTTATATTGTGACTTTTGGTCTTCTGGGTATAAACCTACTAGAGGAATTATAGGATCTAATGGCAAGTCTATTTTTAGATCTCTAAGTATTCTCCAAACATCCTTCCAGAAGGGACGAATTAGTGTGCATTCCCACCAGCAGTGTAGAAGTGTGCCCTTTCCTCCACATCCACGCCAACATTCTTGGTTTTGGGATTTTGTTATGTGGGCTACTCTTACTGGGGTTAGGTGATATCTCAAAGTA
>CAUYPK010008000.1:0-24306 GCA_963574355.1 Loris lydekkerianus | reverse complement strand
GCCGCCACCGCGCACCCCCCCGGCCCCAAACGCCACCCTCACTAAAAAAAAAAAAAAAAAAAAAAAAAAAAAAGATAGCCAGAAAAGAAAAAAAATTACTTTATTTCTGTTTTCGCCTGAAATTGGCAAAGATCCCATTTTTGTTCCATGCTTAGTAAGTTTAGTTTTCCCTTCAGTTTTGTTTTATCCTTATCACAGCCAATAGTCACACACTGGTCCCAGTATACAGAGTACGGGAGCTACATAACTTATGGGTGTGTATAAGCAATTTTAAAGCTTTGTTTTTATCTGCCATTTCTATTTCTTGGTAGTCAGTTCACTAGCATAAGATTTTCACATAAGGTGTAAATCACCATTCTCCTTTTACAGGCTTTGTGAATTTACACATAGGAATGGAGTGGATACTTTGAGTATAGATTAATACAAGGAAACTAGGTTATTGGGGTAGACCTAGGTATATGTGATTTAGATTTTATCAGAGTTAAGCATTATTCTGCTTGACAAGATAGTCTTATGCATGTTTATGCTCTAAAACTAAGGTAAATTGGTGAGCTTTAAAAACATAAATGAATGAGTGTAGGAAAATTTTAGTTTTTGATATTAGAGTCTACTTTATTTCTATTGCTTAAATGCTCAAACCTGCTGTAGTAATTTCTCTGAGATTCTGATTCAGTGACTACTATCTTTTCAGCGGAACTCCCACCTCCATACACAGCCATTGCCAGTCCAGATGCCAGTGGTATTCCAGTCATAAATTGCCGCGTGTGCCAGTCCCTGGTCAATCTGGATGGCAAGCTTCACCAGCATGTGGTCAAGTGCACAGTTTGCAATGAAGCTACGGTAAGTGGAGATCTCCATTAACAAAAGCATAAATTGTTATCTGACATCTTATTTTTCAAGGAAGTACTTCAATAATGTTACTTAAAAATAGATGTAGGCTAGGCACAAATAAGGCAATCTTTAACATACTTCCATCATAGAAGGATGCCTTCATGTGTTTAAAGCTAACTTCATTAAGAAGATTTTTTGGTGAATTTAAAAATAACGCCATTTGGCTTTTTTCTTTTAAAAACAAAACTGACCATGGTTGTTATATGTAAATATCTATCCACATCACAACTATATCCATACTGTTTTTTACAAAAAAATGCTGTTTCATTACAAATATAATGTTTCATTACAAAAATGAAAATGCTGTATACTAAACTTCTCCACGAATATGTACTTTGTCCAAAAATTATTTAAACTTGTTTTATGTCTGTAGAATGTCAGTTTTTTTTTTTTTTCCTGGACTTTAGTGATTATAAATTTATTATTGATATCTGTGCTAAAGGCCTTACAAATAGTTTGGCATTTTATTTTGTTTATTTAATATTACTTTAGTGAAATGTTAAAATTTTGAAGGGTACTTTTTAAAAATGAACTATAGGGAACAACTACATTTTAAGCAAAACTTTTATAGCTTCAGGTTATAAACTAGTAAAATGTATAATGGTTTAGATTAAATATGTTCTACTTTCATAGTTAGACTTTATTTTTAAAATATCAATCTTTTTCAAAATATATAATTAAATATTAATTTAATTTTTAATGTTTGCATTTTTCCTCTTTAGAAAGTCTAAAGAAAAGTAAGCTACTGATTACTGTGTCTTGAAGAGCCAGGAAATACGAATACTAGGCTTTATATGTTTTATTAAAAAGTCATACAATAAAACTTAAGTCACGAAACAGCATATTTCATTGTAAATATTTTTTTTCTATAAAGGATGTCATTTGGAGAAGAACTTGATTATATAAACACACGATACCTACAAAATCAACTATTTTATAATAAGAAGAACATTGACTAATGAATTTAATTAGCATTAGCTTCTTTAGTTCTTTAGTTCTTGCAAAAACGTTAAGCAAATAAGACATAAAACAAACAAATGTCTTAATTAGCAATTAAAAAAAAAAGTGCCTTAAAAGTTTCTTTGAAATTGATATTATGTAAATTTCTTCTCCTTTCTTCCTCCTATACCAACTTTGGTTATTAATGAGAAGAAAAAGATTTTTAAATTTTATGTTTACGCTTGTAAGTAACTCAGTGCAAATAAACTATGTCATTTATGCAGGAATCTGACAGCCCCCCGTGGCTTTAGCAAACAGAGTCAGTCTGACTACTTACAAATGATGAGTGCATAGAAGATCAGTGGGGTTTGGCAATGAGTATAGTACTTCTGGACATAAGAGAAACTGTGCAGCAATTTTTACATAATTATTTCCCCTGTGGAGTAAAGAAATATTCTAGAAAAAATTAATAGAATCTAATCAGATTGCCTTGTATGGAATCAGTAACAATACAGAAAAAAAAAAAAGTGAAGGAAAAAAAGGCTTTGTAGAGTGCCTTAATATACAGCTTGCTAATGTTTAAAATGTCACTTGCCCTTAAATTTTATGAATGATGAATGTTAGGCAACTAGGAGCTTCTTTGGAAAATTCTAGGTTGAAAAAAACAGATATAAAAGACTAGGGTCCAACCGAGCTGTTCCCTTATATCTGCTGTCACTGTCCCTTGTCAGTTTTGCTCTGATTCATTTTCTTTAGGTCCCCTAAAATGAGGTATCAGTGTATCTGTCCTCCTGGGCAGCCAACTCTGACATGAACCTGTTACACCTGTGGAGATTAAAAAAAAAAAAAAACAAAAAAACAAACACAAAAAACGCATAAAACAAAAAACAAGGTTAATAAAAGTCCTTTTTATTTCAGTAGATAGAATTGGGAAGGAAAGTAAGGATATGTGTTTTTTTTTTTTTGTGTGTGTGTGTGTGTGTGAATGTATGTGTGAGAAAGAAAGAGACTGGGAGAAAGCAGAATTTAAGGATTAAGGAGAAGTGATTTCTAGGACAAGGTAATGGAAAATTTAAGAAGTCCAGGAGAAGGAGTGGCACTAGTTGACTGCATAGCTGAGACTGGTGTCTGAGTCCTCACCTTGACACTTAGTATCCATATATCCTTGCGGATGTCTCTAAGGATGTCTCTAAATGTATATTCTCATGTGAAGTGGTAGGTACCTCATTGGGTTGTACTTGGGACTACAGTGGTAAAATGCCCAGCACAGTGCCTAGCATATAGGAGTTCATTTTAGCAAGTATGAATTTTAAAATTTACATATAAGTACAATGTCCAAGTTCCTTTTCTTTTTCCACTTCACTCCAGACTAGGCATAACAGGGCATGGACTGGCACCAAGGAAATCAGTGCTTAAAATCTTCTAGTTCAGGCTGGGTGTAGAGGCTCACGCCTGTAATCCTACCACTATGGGAGGCTGAGGCAGCTGGATTTCTTTTGCTCAGGAGTTTGAGACCAGCCTGCATAAGAGCAAGACCCTGTCTCTACTACAAAAATAAGAAGAAAACAAAAACAAAGACAAACACTAGCCAGATGTGGTGGCACGTGCCTGTAGTCCTAGGTACTGAGGAGGCTGAGGCAAGAGGATTTCTTAAACCCCAGTGTTTGAGTTTGCAATGACCTATGACACCATGGCACTCTACCCAGGGCAGACAGAGTGAGACTCACTCTCAAAAAATTAAATAAATAAAATAAAATAAAGTAAAATCATCTTCTTGTTCAGCTGCCTTGTTTTACAAATGAGGTAACTGAGGTTTAGAAGTAAGGTGGAAATAAAATATAAAAGCAAGCCCTATCATTTGTCAAGCATACATTTACTTAATGGTAAATTTTGAATATTAGGAAATTAACCCAATTATGTTTTTCTTGATATGTTAGAAACTATAGGTAGTGTTTGAGAGGCTTGAGAATTATAAATGCATATTTAATTATCTATGTAATAGTTTAATGGCTTATTGCTTTTATGTATTTCTACCAATGTTAAATTTTTAAAAATCTTTAAAAAAAATTCTTGTACACACAGAAAAGTTACCAAAAGAATTGTCTATAGTACAAAGAATCCTCCTATTCCCTTTCCTGAGATCCCCAAATGTTAACATTTTTAATGCAGTAGCTTTCTCTAAATAAATAATCTTTTCCCAGAACCTTTTATAATAATTGCAGACATTGTGCTCTTTTATCCCTAAACATTTTAGTGTAAATTTCCTAAAAACAAGCTTATTCACTTGTAAAATCACAGAACAATTATCAAATGCAGGAAATGAACATTGATCCAGTACTGTTATCTAATCTTTTAAGCTAATTCGTGTTTCCCCATTTGTGCAATTAATGTCTTTTATGAAAAAAAGAAAAACAAACCTCTGGTCCAGAAGTCAAACCTGAATGACATGTTGCCCTCGATTGTCCCCTGTCTGAAACTTGTCTCTTATTGCCTGTACAGTTTTGAAGAGTACAAGCAAGATATATGGTTGAATCTCTCTCAGTTTGAGTTTGTCTGATGTTTCCTCGTGATAAGCTTCAGGTTACACATTTTTGGCAGAAATGCCAGAGGAGTGATGGTCTGTTTTTTTCAGTGCATTGTATTTTAGATTATTTAGTTTAACAAGCTGATGTCATAATATTACAAGGAGTGCTTTTTAAATTTTTTTTTTTTTGTATTAAATCATAGCTGTGTACATTAATGCGATCATGGGGCACCATACACTAGTTTCATAGACCGTTTGACACATTTTGATGACATTTAGGATATCAAGGGTAATATCATGACAGATCTGATGATCATTCCAGAAAATGAATTCAAAAATTGCTTTGAAGGAGCTGGGATGGGTGCAGAGTTTCCCAAGGGAAGTACTTCGAAGGTTACTATAGTGATATTCAAAAAGGAGTGCTTTTTTTGGTGTTACTTATTCTTGCTTTTAAATTTGCTGTAGTCTTTTTTAAATAAGCACTAGTATGAAAAGTGATCAGTCTTTGAGTTAAAGTATTTCATAAAACAAAATATTTCTTGCATTCTAATGAGTCAAGTTTAAGAAAAATTCAGATTTATCGTGTAGTCCTCTTTCTCCAATATTATTCTTATTGAGCTCACCCTTCCCAGGCAGGTGGTGCATGAGTCCACTGTGGATATTTACACCTGGCCAGACAGTAACCTACAGAGAGAAAACATATCTCTGTGTGCACTAAATATGCCTCCCATCTTAAAAGTCTAGTACAAACTAATTTTGAAATGTGCCCTTAAAAATCAAATCTCTACCACCAATTTCATAAATGTTTACCAACATTTGTTGGCTATTTGAAATCACTTACAACATATATCTCCTTAAATAGTATATTGATAGCACATAACAAGCCTTAGTTTTAACAGAATCATTTCCTTCTTAAACACAAACTTTTAACAATCTGTACTTTTGTTAATTTGATGTGCATACATTTTTTATCTTATCTAGCCAATCAAAAACCCTCCATCAGGGAAGAAATATGTTAGATGCCCTTGTAATTGTCTCCTCATTTGTAAGGATACATCTCGGCGAATAGGATGTCCGAGACCCAACTGGTAAGAAATAAAAATTCATTCATTCATTCATTTGTTCATTCAGCAAATACTTATTAAAGGCTCATTGACTGCCAAGCTTTTTCCTAATCTAGACAGTATTCGACCTCAAAGTAATTACAGGACCTAGATTAGTTTGAATTTAATGAACATAGGTATTTGTAGGATGTAATATTCTTAAATGAACAATGAATGCATTCTTTATGTTATGTACGTAATTGATGTGCTGTAATAAATCAGTGACTCACTGAACTTATTTAAAAGTAACCAGTTATTTTATCTTTTATAAAGATAAAACCCAGAAGTGTTTTAGTTGTCATTGTGTATTTCTTTGTATGCTGAGCATAGTCTACATAATAAATTCTGGAATTATTTGCCTATGCCAAATGCCATTATCCAGACACATAAGGACCTTAACTATATTTTTTCCTGTGATCGCTCTGGCTTTTTGACCATTACATGAATCATTTATAGCCCAATCTATAGAATGAAAAGAAAAGGAGATTCACATTTTGCTTTCTTTTCCTCTTTGATTACATAGGCATCAAGGAATACCAAACTACTCAAGAAAGGTGGTTTTGAGCCAGGACTCTGGTACTTTCACAGCACACTTTAGTTGATATAGAATATTTTTAACTTATTCAGTTTTCTACCAAATTCAAGTTGTTTTTCTACATAGGGAATGATAAGAACTATTTTCTGTTTTGAACTTACAAAAACTTGGAAATGGCAGTTATATGGTTTTCAAGGTCATTGACTAGGATCAATGCCATAATATATGGATTCTATCCCAATATAAAAAGACTCTTGTGATTTTGCTTTCAAAGACTCTTGTGATTTTGGGCTCTAAGACTTGACACTTAATTCACTTACTTTATAAAATAAGTATATTTTCCCTGATATATTTTGTATTTTTGGCCATTATGGTGTAGGTTTTGCTCTTAGACCATTTGTCGCATAGTGAAGTTGTTTCCTCTCTCTTTCCATAGTAGACGCATAATTAACCTCGGTCCAGTAATGCTTATTTCTGAAGAACAGCCTGCTCAACCTGCATTGCCAATCCAACCAGAAGGTACGAGAGTTGTGTGTGGGCACTGTGGAAACACATTCCTGGTAAGTAACTGGATGTTTGTCACAGGACATCAATTTGTAAATATGGGGCATGACATAGATTTGACCACTGGTCATGGTGTTTTAGCTTTTTCCAGGTGCAAATTGATTAAAAGATTAAAATAGAGCCCTATTTAGGAAGGTTGATAAACAGAGGTACAGCTAAGATATACAACATCTTTTGTGAATTATATAAAAAGTGCATCCTCTGATTGCCCCAATTCCAAACAGAATTCTGTCTATGTAAGCTGATGGAAACCAGTGCCCCTTCCTCCAAGCTTAGCTTCATGGGTAAATTGACTTGGAGCTGAATCTTAGCCCTATTGTAGCCTAATCCGCAAAGCAGAAAGTGCACAATCTCATTGCTTCCAATCTACTAGATTCAAGAAAAACTCTCCATATAATTTATCAAAAATTTTCTGACATTTAAAAATTATTTTTGGAGTAAAAGAGATTAACACTGATGCTCATAATTAGAAAAACCATTACATAAAAAAGAAAGTATAAGTAATTTGATGTTAACAAAAGTTATGGAAGTTATTGCTTTACTATTTCTAACTTCAACTCAAAGTTTGATTTAAAAAGAAGCTAATTTCATACTGATTTACCCTTTCAGGAAAGGTAAGAACAGATTTTCTTTTGTTGTTTAGCATATATTGAAAACAAAGGATTTTGTTTAGGACTTGCGGGTAACCTATTAAGGGTAACTAACATCCTATGGAAGTGTATCTGTAAACAAGATCTCCTGTCACTCAGGAATGAATGAGTTTAATGAAGTGTAGGGGATTTGCTTTATTTCCTCCTAAGTTTTACTTTTATTAAAGTAATTCATGTACATAACTCTAAATGTCAGATAGGTCTGCAATCTCTTCATCTAGCTGACTGCTAGTGACCATCACTCAAATACTTTCAGTCTTTCAGCTGCACTGTTGATATTCACTTCCATGTGTTTAAATTGTTCGATTATCCTTTTGCTTTTTGATTAAGCATTTTTAGACATTACCCACTACTTTGTAAAATGTAAGCATTGAGTACTTGTGTGCTCTCCACTCATACTCTTTTCCCTACTTTTATTTTCCCAGTAGAGTTACAACATTTTGTTCAATCTGTAATTACCATTTATGATTTTTCTTTTTCTTTTGAGACAGCATTTCGCTTTGTCACCAGGCTGCTGGAGTAGAGTGGTATGATCATAGCTCACTTTATCTCCAATAGCTTCTCCAAGCTATTCTCCAATTGATTTTTAAGTGATGTTGTAGAGATAAGTTCTTGCTGTGTTGTCCAGGCTAGTCTCAAACTCTGGCCTCAAGTGATCCACCTTGGCCTCCCAAACTGTTGGTATTATAGGTATGAGCCATTGCACATGGCCTGCATTTTTAATGATAATGTAAATTATGTTCACAGCTGAGCCAAGTAATATGGTGCATTTTTCTTCTGTATACGTTTTAAAATTTTCTTGGATTTATAAATAATTGCCCCTCTCTTTGGATTTAAAAATTTTTCTATGTATAAATTATTAATCCTTCCCATATTCTTTTGTAGAGCTATAAAATTCCTGTCAATATACACAAATGCACAAAGAAATCCACTAGGCCTCCTGCTACACAGCTATCATCCTAGACTTCCCTTCCCCGTCATCTTGCAAATTCCTTTTGCCTCTTTCCTGTGTTAGATCTCGTGCCATTCTCACTGTTCGTGGTTTATTCCTTGATTTGGGTGGAGCACATCTTCTCTTTGCCTCCTAAGAAAAGACGCAGTGAAGTAAACTTGAGTCCTTTTGCTTCTTAAGTGATTTTTAATGTCATCTGATGTTCACTTTATAAGAATTTGTCCAGATGTACAATTCTAGGTTGCCAGAATTGTGAAATGATTATCATAATCGAGCTAATTAAACTTTTTGATTACCTCATATAGTTACCTTTTACATGTGTGTGCTAAGAACACTTAAGATCTACCTAGATAGTAAATTTCAAGTATATAATGCAATATCAGAAATTGCAGTTACTATGTTGCACATTAGATCCTCAGAATTTATTCATCTTGCCTAGTGGAAACTTTGCATTCTTTGATTAACATCTCCTCATTCCCCCCAGCTCCCCAGCCCCTGGCAACCATCACTGCAATTGTGGAGTGTTTGTCTTTCTGTGTGTGACTGATTTCACTCAGTGTCGCGTCCTCCAGGTTCATTCACATTGTCACATATGGCAGGATTTCCTTCCTTTTAAAGGCTGAATACTATGTCATTGGATGTATATACCACATTTCCCCCCTCCATTCATCTCTTTACAGACTTTGGGGTTATTTCCATACCTTGGTTATTGTGAATAATGTTGCACTGTAGTTGCAGTCTGGGATATAGTACTCCTGCTTCATTCCACTGTTAACCTTACCAGTACCTGACTTCTCCTGGATTCTTCAGCATGAACCAGCCTGCTGTCATTACTGTTATCTTGCCATAGGCAGTCAAGTTACAACTTCACTCTTGCTAAGTGAATTGCCAAGTACTCATCTGCTTTCCAGTGTGCTAAATTCAAACTCATTTCTCCTCTGTTTTCTTTGTCCTTATGGCATTCAACTTAAAATTGATTTACTATTATTTTAGTAAAGTTCGGACAAAGAAATGGAAATGCATGCTTTATTCAATTTACTACATTTAACCAGCATTGCTAGGATTTTCTGATCTAGTAGGACAAAGTAAGTTTCCTTCCTTGCTTTTATATTTTACTGATTAAATCAGTAACTAAATATATAAATTAGAAAATATACTTGGTGGGAATAGGTAACAATTTTCTTTTTAAGAATCACTGTATGTTGATTTAATATAGAGTGACATACTTTGTAGGTAACAATAGATATTAAGAGAATTAACTAAATTAAATATGTATTAAACATATTTGTTATTCTTTTTCCTGTATGTAACAAATTCTATTTTGAAAACATGCAACTTAAAAATCTTCAAAATAGATTTTTTTTCAACTTACTTCAGGAATGTCCCTTCCACAACTATCTTGCATTCTGCCCCATCATGTTTTATATTTTAGTCCTTGCCTGGAATACTCCTTTGCAGTCATGTTACAAATGAGTGGATTTGATTTATTAAAGTTTGTGTACAACTTACTATGTTAAACTATTTTAAATTGCACCGGGTATTAGGATAGGTGCTGGGGAAACAGTGGGAAACTGGGAGCACAGTCTCCGTTTTCATGGAGTCTTCTAATCTCTAATAGGAGGGAAAAGACATTTAAAATAAGAATTATACCTGCGGGGCATCTTACAAGGGTATATGTGAAACTTAGTAAATGTGGAATGTAAATGTCTTGGCACGGTAACTAGGAAAATGCCAGGAAGGCTATGTTAACCAGTGTGATGAAAATGTGTCAAATGGTCTGTGAAGCTAGTGTATGATGCCCCATGATCATATCAATGTACGCAGCTATGATTTAACAAAAAAAAAAAATAAATAAAAAAAAGAGGAAATAACTGAAAAATTAATATTGTGACCTGGGTCAATCTTTTCAAAGCAGAGTGTATTTCCTTTCTTGTCACCGTTTTCTCTCCTGTCACCAGAGAATAACAGAGCAAACAGTCATGGGAATGAAGCTGAAATATTGATACACTTCATGCTCCTACTCGCCTACCTCAATCACTGTACCTTCACAATGGCGGAAGGGAAGAGTAAATGGAGAAGTACATGGCCCACACAGCCCATGTCACCGAAGGCTGAAGTTAGTCACAGCGGAGACTTCTGTTAATAGGGCAGTAAGTTTTAGGTGAATAAAATGGACACAATATAACTATGAATCATTTTGTGTCATTTATTTTACTATAATCAAGATTGTTGCATAGTTTATTCTCTGCTGAGTAATGATGAACACAGGGTCCTCAGCCCGTGGATTAGACACCTGTTTTAAGAGTGACGTTTTATTGGAGCACAATTGTGCCACTTCATGACAGGAGGGAGGATGGAGGTCAGTGTGCAGTGTGGGTAATATTATAGGAGGGAGGATGAGGGTAAGTGTGCAGTGTGGTTATTACAGGAGGGAGTATGAGGGTCAGTGTGCAGTGTGTATAATATTACAGGTGGGTGGATGGTGGTCAGTGTGCAGTGTGGGTAATACAGGAGGGAGGATGGAGGTCAGTGTGCAGTGTGGGTAATACAGGAGGGAGGATGAGGGTCAGTGTGCAGTGTGGTTCATATTACAGGACGGAGGATGGAGGTCAGTGTGCAGTGTGGGTAATATTACAGGAGGGAGGACGGAGGTCAGTGTGCAGTGTGTATAATATTACAGGTGGGTGGATGGTGGTCAGTGTGCAGCGTGGATATTATTACAGGAGGGAGGATGGAGGTCAGTGTGTAGTGTGGGTAATATTACAGGAGGGAGGATGAGGGTCAGTGTGCAGTGTGGATAATATTACAGGAGAGAGGACGGAGGTCAGTGTGCAGTGTGTATAATGTTACAGGTGGGTGGATGGTGGTCAGTGTGCAGTGTGGATAATATTACAGGAGGGAGGATGGATGTCAGTGTGTAGTGTGGGTAATATTACAATAGGGAGGATGGGGGTCCGTGGCAGTGTGGACAACATGACGGGAAGGAGGATGGAGGTCATTGTGCAGTGTGGTTCATATTACAGGAGGAAGGATAGAGGTCAGTGTGCAGTGTGGACAATATAGGCGGGAAGAAGGAGGTCAGTGTTCATTGTGGATAATAGTGCAGGAGGGAGGACAGGTGTCAGTGTGCAGTGTGGACAATATTACAGAAGGGAGGACGGTGGTCAGTGTGCAGTGTGTATAATATTACATGTGGGTGGACGGTGGTCAGTGTGTAGTGTGGATATTATTACAGGAGGGAGGATAGGTGTCAGTGTGCAGTGTGTATAATATTACAGGAGGGAGGACAGTGGTCAGTGTACAGTGTGTATAATATTACAGGTGGGTGGATGGTGGTCAGTGTGCAGTGTGGATAATATTACAGGAGGGAGGACGGTGGTCAGTGTGCAGTGTGTATAATAATACAGGTAGGTGGACAGTGGTCAGTGTGCAGTGTGGATAATATTATAGGAAGGAGGACGAATGTCAGTGTGTAGTGTGAGTAATATTACTGGAGGGAGGACAGGTGTCAGTGTGCAGTGTGGATAATATAGGAGGGAAGACGGAGGTCAGTGTGTAGTGTGTATAATATTACAGGTGGGTGGACGGGGGTCAGTGTGCAGTGTGGATAATATTATAGGAGGGATGATGAATGTCAGTGTGTAGTGTGGGTAATATTACTGGAGGGAGGACAGGTGTCAGTGTGCAGTGTGGATAATATAGGAGAGAAGACGGAGGTCAGTGTGTAGTGTGTATAATATTATAGGTGGGTGGACGGGGGTCAGTGTGCATTGTTGTTATTATTATAGGAGGGAGGATGGAGGTCAGTGTGCAGTGTGGGTAAAACAGGAGGGAGGATGGAGGTCAGTGTGCAGTGTGGGTAATACAGGAGGGAGGATGAAGGTCAGTGTGCAGTGTGGGTAATATTTCAGGAGGGAGGACGGAGGTCAGTGTGCACTGTGGGTAATACAGGAGGGAGGATGGAAGTCAGTGTGCAGTGTGGGTAATATTTCAGGAGGGAGGATGGAGGTCAGTGTGCAGTGTGGATAATATTTCAGGAGGGAGGACGGAGGTCATTGTGCAGTGTGGGTAATACAGGAGGGAGGATGGAGGTCCGTGTGCAGTGTGGGTAATATTACAGGAGGGAGGATGGAGGTCAGTGTGCAGTGTGGGTAATATTACAGGAGGGAGGATGGAGGTCATTGTGCAGTGTGGGTAATATTTCAGGAGGGAGGATGGAGGTCAGTGTGCACTGTGGGTAATATTTCAGGAGGGAGGACGGAGGTCAGTGTGCAGTGTGGATAATATTTCAGGAGGGAAGACAGAGGTCAGTGTGCAGTGTGGGTAATACTATAGGAGGGAAGACAGAGGTCAGTGTCTCTCTCCCCTCACTCTCTGGGTGCTGTCTCTCTGGAGTGTGGATAATACCATGTAAGGACAAATCTTAGGCTTGTCTTTTAGGCCCTCATAATCTATTTCAATTGATAAAGAAATCACACTGAAAAATCAAATGGAAATGATTTATTGCTGAGATATGTAATGCTGACAAAGGGAAACGATGGGAAGGAAGGATGGTGATGGATGTGGCTGGGAGAGATGTCCCACCCTGGCTGGCTGGGGGAGAGGTAACTGGGCTATTGACAGTCCTGGGTTGTGCAGGGCTCACTGGTGGTGCAGAGCAGGTGGGGAAAGATTCCTGAAATCTGCAAGCCGCTACGGGCAGTGTGGGCCTTGTCTGGGAGCAGGAGACAAGGTTTCGAGTCACCTGTGAACGTCAGCAAGTCAAGGGCATTTTAAGCATAGCTAACCAGAACGGGAAGAAATTGTAACTTTCTGCTAATGTTGATTCAGCTCTGGCACCAACAGCATGTTTTGAAAGATTTAGTCATAAAATAATTAGAAAGAGTGCATAGATGTTATTTTATCTTACAAAGAGTTTCCCTGAGACTTTAATAGAGTTGTGGGGGCTAATTTTGTCTTGTAGTGGAGAGAGGCCAAGTTGCAGAGACAGTTCCTGGGTCTGCCTTCAGCTGCCCTATTCGCTTTTATAAACGGAGCCCTAGAGTTTGGTCAGAGAGTCTCCTTTCAGGAGCTGTGAGGGGGCAGTGGGGCATGGGGCTCCTGGGCGGGTATTGAAGGCTGGTCCCCTGTCAGCTCCCTCCCAGGACAGGGCCATGGACATAGTGCCTCAGGCCAGCAGCGCCACCACCTGGCCTGATGACCATGCAGCACACGTGCCCACATTGGAAGTCCTGGCACCCACTGCTGGCCCCTGAGTAGCCAGTGGTCCTCCCCACTTTTGCGGGAATGAGGGGATGGTGGACACATCCCATGCCAAACAGGGGTGGCCACCATGCATGGACAGTGTTGCCCATAAGAACTGGGGCACAGCTAATGCCTGTGGGGCCAGGCTCCCCAGGAGGAAAACTGTGGGTAGTTTGCTAATTGTGTCAGGGATGCAGGGAGCTGAAAGGGGCAGAACCCTTCTCCCTGAAGGTGCAGAACACAGTGTCCTTTGGGAATGGGTAACAGGCCGAGCTGAGACATGATGTGGCCTATGTCACTCAACCTCCCGCTAGAGTACATTGGGAAGCCAGGGCCCTGGGGATGTGGAGCAGGTCCCACCGCTCTCACCAGAGGCTTCTGTGTGGATGCAGCCAGGGGTAGGATGTGGGCACTGGCTGCAACCTCAGAATGTCTTCAGGCCAGGCCCTAAACTGGAGACTCCTTCTAAATGCTAGACTGTCAGGCTTTGGAGCTTGTTATTTTGCAAATAGGGACAAATGGTACCACCCACCAGAGAACAGAGCACTTGCTCCCTTTTGGTCCCCAGAGGGCGGCCCAGCTGCGCTAGTTCTGTGTGATCTGTCAGGGGTTCTCAGCGTGCTCAGAACTGGTGGTCCCCAGAACGTGGCCCAGCTGCGCTAGTTCTAAGTGATCTGTGAGCGGTTCTCAGCCTGCTCAGGATGGGTGGTCCCCAGAGGGCGGCCCAGCTGCGCTGGTTCTGTGTGACCTGTGAAGGGTTCTCAGCCTACTCAGGACTGGAGGTCCCCAGAGGGCGGCCCAGCTGTGCTGGTTCTGTGTGATCTGTGAGTGGTTCTCAGCCTGCTCAGGACTGGTGGTCCCAGAGGGCGGCCCAGCTGTGCTGGTTCTGTGTGATCTGTGAGGGGTTCTCAGCCTGCTCAGGATGGGTGGTCCCCAGAGGGCGGCCCAGCTGCGCTGGTTCTGTGTGACCTGTGAGGGGTTCTCAGCCTGATCAGGACTGGTGGTCCCAGTGGGCAGCCCAGCTGCGCTGGTTCTGTGTGATCTGTGAGGGGTTCTCAGCCTGCTCAGGACGGGTGGTCCCAGAGGGCGGCCCAGCTGTGCTGGTTCTGTGTGACCTGTGAGGGGTTCTCAGCCTGCTCAGGACTGGACACACTTTGTCTTGGGAAGTGGGCGCCACAGACATCCGTTTTCACCGAACCCTTTGCCCTGCCCTTGAGTTAGGCTTCCTGTGGTCAGTTGTTTGTCCCTTTCACTTGCTGTGTCCGCACGGCCCCTCCTGGGTATCAAAGGAGAAGCGCTCTTGCTTTGGAGTTGACCCTGAGGACTTAGGCTGAGCCACTTCTGACGAGATGAACAGCTCCCTGCCCTACCAGCTGCCTTGCTCCTGTGACTGATGTGCTGCTTGCCCATGTGTAGCTTGCAGGAGGTGCACGTTCCTCACGTGGCCACGGGACATGTGGGCCCCTGTCCTCCACCACAGGAGGTCACTTTCTCTCTTTCCTTTCTTTTGCCTCCTTTCCTCAACCCCAACCTCTGCAAGAGAAGCTAGCAGTTTCCATGTGTCTAGCTATTTAGAAAAAAAAGGTTCTATTATTAATAATATCAATTGTTAATTGATAGGTATCATTATTTTGTGTTTCACACAGATGAGCCATTTCTACCTGGTTCTTCTTAACACTAGCAGGGAACCAAAGAACATGACATTGTTTCTATCATAAATTATCTAAGGCTTTGTGGTGCTGTTACCACTTAGGGCACAAGTCAAGCCTTTGGTGTGGAAAAATAATAAGATGCTGGTCAGTGTTGACCAGGTCATTGGGAAAGACTAGAACCCAAAGGGATGCTCTGTGCAACGTGGCCCACATGCTCTGTCCCTGGCAGTGACCTCGAGCACAGACATGGACAGTGGACCAGGTAGGCCCCATGTGTGGAGCACAGAAGCTGCCATTCTTCACACTCAGGGTAGCGCCGACTCTGCTAGAAGCAAATTGTCTCCTATTATCTCATCTTCCATGTGCTTCTTCCTACCAGGTAAGCTACTTTAAAAGCAGCATTGTTGAGGCATAATCATAGTGAGTAAACTGCACGTTTACTGTAAAAGATACAAGAGCCCTGCCTGTGTATCTGTGGGTGGGCCGTCACCACAGCCAGGATGGTGAGCGCGTCCATGCGGTCCTCCCCTCCGCTCCTGTCCCTAGAACACCCTGCCTCACTCCAGATGAGTGTTCACTTCCTATGTACCGTCACCTTGAAGGAACCAGGACATATGTGCTTTTTTTGTGCATCTGGCTTCTCCTACTGTGATGCATATTTGTGTCCTTGTCACTGCTGAGCAACGTGCCAGTCTGGGTGTCTATTCACCCGGTGGATACTGGGTCGCTTCTGTGTTTGGCTAATTAGAGACAAAAGCTGAAATGAGCATCTGGGGACAGGTCTTTGCACGGACTGTGCTGTCATTTCTCCGTGTGCACACCTAGGGACTGAGAAGTTGGATCACATACTAGCCCCCACACTTAGCTTCCTGAGATGTTGCAAACTGCCTTCCATGGCGGGTGGGAAGGTCCTGGCTTCTCTGGGGCCTCAGTGGCACTTGGTACAGTCGGTACAGTAGTGGCAGCTTCTGGGATGTTGATTTGTGGGTCCTTGATGATCACACTGAGGGTTTGTAATCAGTTTGTCTTCTTTGCTCAAGTGCCTATTGAAATATTTGCTGTTTTCTTAAGTTTGAGTTTTGAAAGTTCTTTTTTATTCTGGATAAAAGTTCTGTCGTCTTTAGAAACGCTCAGCTCAAGGTCTGCCTAGAAGAGGAGCTGCAGGCCAGGTCTAAGTTGGGGGCAGTAGTGGCTCTGAGATTCTGGCAACGTGTCAGGAACCTGGGAAGTGGCCCCCACAGAAGTGCGTTTGGAGAAGGCTGTCGCAGCGTCTAGCCAGATACAACACTGTATGTGACATAGCACAGCTGAGAGGGTTACCAGGGACTCGAGCTTGAGGCCGCCGGGGTGTCACCATGTGGGATGGCTTGTTTGGGTCTGCCCTCCCCTGGGATGGAGCTCACACTTCAGCATACCAGAGGCCTGCATGCTGTGGTCACTGGGTTCACAGTGACCCCAGGGTGAGCTGACCTTGGATTCATATGGACACCAGGTGAGCTGACCAATGCTTCACAGCGACACCAGGGTGGGTTGACCATGGCTTCACAGGGACACCCAGGGTGAGCTGACTGTGGCATCACAGGGATACCAGAGTGAGCTGACCAGGGCATCACAGGGACACCAGAGTGAGCTGACCATGGCTTCACAGGGACACCAGAGTGAGCTGACCGTGGCATCACAGGGATACCACAGTGAGCTGACCATGGCTTCACAGGGACACCCAGGGTGAGCTGATCGTGGCTTCACAGGGACACCCAGGGTGAGCTGATCGTGGCTTCACAGGGACACCCAGGGTGAGCTGACCGTGGCTTCACAGGGACACCCAGGGTGAGCTGACCGTGGCTTCACAGGGACACTCAGGGTGAGCTGACTGAAGCTTCACATGGATACCAGAGTGAGCTGACTGAAGCTTCGCAGTGACCCTAGGGTGAGTTGACCATGGCTCCAGCCCTCTGATTCCAGCTCTCCCCAGCATGGCAGGGACAGTGAGGCAGAAGCATGAGCTGAGGCCTAGGCCTAGACAGTGTCCACCTGCTCTGGCCTCCTACATGGTCAGCGGTGTTCCCGGATAGGGCGCCTGTGAACATCACTTCTTGGGCCACCGATCACAGAATTGGAGCATTGGGGCCACAGGGAGCCTGTTCCTCAGTGCCTGACTGATTTCACTCTGTGGATTTTCTAATGTAGTGGTTCTTAATCTTCTTAATGCTGTGAGCCTTTAATATAGTTCCTGTGGGTCGCAACCCACAGGTTGAGAACCGCTGTTCTAATGGATTTCTTAAGATACTGACTCCGCCTTTGGGGAGTCAGTAAACACATGTCAAGAAGCTAAATTGAAGGTGATGAGTAGAAAGGGCAAAGCTGGGATCTGGAAGATTCTCTGAAGCAGAGGAACGCTGGCCCTATGTATCCCCCGCTCTAGCTGGTGTAGATGGGAGAAGAGGCCTGGCCACCCCTGCTCCTGCCTGCACCGCCATCCGGCCCAGTTTTTACTGCTGCTGTAAAAGTGTTTTATTCTGGCTTCTCAAAGAATAAAGAAGACACACCTGAGTTTCATGGGGCAAAGTCACAGGAGCCAACTCTGAGACACAACTACTTTAAAATGCAGCACAGTTGGTATTTTCCTGGGCTTCTCTTGGCCTCTTCCTTAAGTTTTTCTGCTTTTTTATTTTGCCACTAACAGAAAGTTAAAAAATTAAGTAGTTAAATTAAAGCTTAATTCTTTACCAAATAAAGTGCAAACTCAAAGACAATTAAGAAAAGAAATAATAATATTAATCTACCTTTTCTTGTTATGAAAAAAAGGAACAAAATTACAGAAAAATTTGAAAAAAATCCCAATAATCCCAATTAATACCTAGGTTAATAATTCGTATCTCCTTACAATGTCGATCCATATGAACTTAACTTGCATACTGCAGTACATTAGTAAATACATTTTTATTCTATATTTCATCTGATTTTAATTTAGAAGACATTTCTGATGTTCTATGACCTAAACATCACCATTTCTGATTATCATGCAATATTCAACAAATAGATTTAGGATGCTGTAACATTTCCTTATTCTTGAATTTTTCTGTTATAGTTAAAAGTACTATCAGCATTTTTCCGTTTGTGAAGTGTTCCTGGAATAAGCCTCTGGGGTAGAGCTACAGGGTCAAAGGGCATACATGTCCAGCTTTCCGATCTGAAATGAGAGAACTAATTTGAGGGAGAAAAACTGCACCTTGACCTTAAAGGTGCGATTTAAACTGTATGGTGTGCTGCTTCAATTCTCCATGTTTTTTGAACATCTACTAAATGGATTCCTGCCTTTCTGCATAGAATTAAAGCTTGGCAGCATCTGGTGAGGACCCAAAAGTGGCTGAACTGGATCCTCCTGGATGCGGGGCCTGGCTACCACCCAGGGCACACCCGTGTTCCTGAGAAGGGCGGGAGCCTCCTGCGGGTCCCCTGCAGAAAGGGCTGAGAGCAGAGGCTTCAGATTTTGTGTTTGTGGTGGAAGGATGGTGAAGGCAGAAGGTGGAGCTTTGTCTCAGGAGAAGAGTTTAGGAGGTCACAGAGGTGGCAGAGAGAGAGGGTGCGGTGAGGCCGGGTAGTGGTGCAGCAGGGGGCCAGAGAGGGGACACAGAGGTGCTGTGGGGAGCACGTCTGTGACAAAGGGGGCCGTGCGTGGCCAAGAGAGGTTGATGGATCTCTGTGGGCTGGGACTTAGTGGGTGGGGCATAGGGTTGAGCCTTGGCCTCAGTCTAGGTCTGTGATGCGAACTCTAGATGAGATCTGGGAAGGTCATCCTGGGCCACCTGAGGAGGCCGTGGGCTATGGCATGGGGCACCAGGAGGGCAAGACTCTGTGGAGGAGCCCTCAGGACAGATCACACCGTGTGAAGACTGCTGAGGGGTCACAGCAGGCCTGACAGAGGTGTAGCAGCGATGCCTCGCTCTGGGTTGGTGCCACTGCATGACAGAGCCTAATTGTCCCACCATGTGGTGGGCAGAGAACTGTGTTTCCTGTACTCTTTCCAGCTCCAGGACCTCTGGAAGGGGGACAGGCACATGCACTTTACACACTGCAGGCCCCACCACACTGCTGGGCACCAAGGCCGCCTTCCCCGCTCATCTTAACTTACAGTGACAGAGGGAATTTCTGGGATGCAGGGTGCAAAGTGCCCTAACCAGGAGGGTCCCAGGCAAGAGGGCACCTGCTAGCCCCACCTACCCTGCTCGGTCGTACCACAGCCCTTTCCTGTCTGCCTTTCCCATCACCCAGAAAATTCCAGCCTGAAGAGCCTTTGGCCACCTGTCCTGCTGCATTGGGGTGTGAGCCTGGGAGCCGGGTTTCTGCCCTGGTGCTATAGTCCCAGCCTCTCTAGGGCCCATTCAGACTCCAAACCCAGGCAGGGCTACCTGGGAGGAGCTGGCCATCCACCAGCACAAAGGCCACTCTCATTTACCCTTGTTCTGAGCTTCTCCTGAGAGGTGACATCTCGAGGGCAGCCGCTGACTCAGAGCTCTATGGTGGGATTTCTAAGAAAGAAGGTTTGAGATGAGGTGCACTTTAGTAGAATCAGCTATGAGAATATGATGTCTTATCATGCTCTGACCATTTATGAATCAGAACACGGACAATTCTCTTTGTAGAAGTTCCCTGTGACTCACAGTGAGATTCTAAGTGAATGTTTTATTTACTGCTCATTGGTTAGTTCAAAGTGGCCACAGTGAAAAATAACAGGTGCATCAATGAGGGTCTGCCCTGAGGGGGAGTATCGCCCCACTGCCTGTCTTCCACGGGTTGAGAAGAAACCTCTGAGTACCTCTCATCTTCCTCCAGGGGCCACTGTGTTGTGTCCCCCAGCAGGCTATCCACAGACTCCCCACCCAGCAAACATGCCCCTACACACCCAGACTGACAAAAACACACGGGTGCCATGAGCACACCTCGTCCCTCCCATGGCCTGCACGGGGTGTGCATGTTGAAAGACGGCTGGGAAGAGGGCCTGTGCCTGCCTCTGGTCTGCAGGAAGGTGGTGGCTCTCAGGGAGGAGCAGATACTGCAACTTTGATTCATGGAAAGGAAAAGGACGCGAATGAAGGGACACCAGTTGTATTTAGCAGGACCAAAACCCGGCTGCCCACGGATCCTCCTGTCTCCTAACACCCGGCTGCCCAGGGATCCTCCTGTCTCCTAACACCCGGCTGCCCAGGGATCCTCCTGTCTCCTAACACCCGGCTGCCCACGGATCCTCCTGTCTCCTAACACCCGGCTGCCCAGGGATCCTCCTGTCTCCTAACACCTGGCTGCCCACGGATCCTCCTGTCTCCACTTGCTGTGGCTTGGTGGCCACTAGGCCTGTCCACACTGGAACAAAGGCCTTCCTGCAGCTGCTCTTACCCAGGAGTAAAGACTGTTTCTCAGGGACAAAAGGATGCTTTCAGGGCGAGAGGGTCCTTGACAGGCCATTCTCAGGGAGTGGTCAGTACAGCAAGCCCCCGGCTTCTTGCCCTTAGTGGGGGCTCTCCGGGCTGTACAGGACTCCCATACAGGTCCTTCCAGCATAGGGACCAAGTGCTCAAGGCCACAGCCATAGTTCACCCTGAACCCTACAATGTGTGCAGCTCACCAATGCAGGAGCAGCCAGAGAAGTGGGGGCTAAGTCTTCTGTGAACTAGCCACTGAGCATCAGCTGTAAAAGTCACTTTCTGCCTATCGTGTGTCTTATAAAAGGACCTGCAGGGAGGCATTAATGGTGACAGCCAGTTGTTGCCACAAAAATAAAGAAATACGGCTAGGTGCCCGTAGCTCAGTGAGTAGCATGCTGGCCACATATACCGAGGCTGGTGGGTTCGAACCTGGCCTGGGCCTACTAAACAACAATGACAACTGCAACCAAAAAAACAGCCAGGCATTGTGGTGGGTGCCTGTAGTACCAGCTACTTGGGAGGCTAAGGCAAGAGAATTGCATAAGCCCAAGGGTGTGAGGTTGCTGTGAGCTGGGACACCACAGCACTCTACTGAGTGGGACATAGTGAGACTCTGTCTCAAAACAAACAAACAAATAAATAAATAAATAAATAAATAGAAGAAATACAAGTTCCAAATAGTCACACACACTTTAAAGGTGCAGCTCTAAGTGTCCCTGTGTGGGGGGCTGTTGTGGTGGTACTCTGTGGGAGGACAGAGCCTCTTCCCTGGGGCAGGGGCCTGTTCTGAAGCCTCCCCCACCATTACACACTCTGCACCCTGCAAGTACGAGGCAGGGTCTTCCTGTTGGGGTTGTACCCCTCCTCATCTTCAAGGCTCAAAAATTCAGCTTTTCAGAAATGCTTGTGGAAGAAGCCCATCCGACAGACACTGGGGAGTTCTTTTGCTCAGAGTGTACTTAATCTATGCAGAATGATAAATGCTCTGTACTCCAAGACTCAGTAGGTACCTCACGAATTCAGCCTACTTCACTTTGTGAGTGCCTGAGCCAGCACAGCCCCTGAGAGGGACACTCGGACGTCTAAGAGAGCGAGGATTCGAAACGGACCCTTAGTGCAAATCACATGTGAGGCCTTGGGCAAGATGCGTCATGTTCCAGTGTCTGCCTTCCTCGTCTGAGACAGGACGATGCCCACTCAGGGGTTTGCCTGCCACAAAATAAAGTGCTCAGAGAATATTAACTGTGATCCCTGCCAGGACTTCCAGTCAGGTCCACACCGTGAGATCCATGCACCAAGGTCCCGGAAGGCTGGGATTGGAACTGCAGGCAGGGGCACCCCACCCCCGCAGCTCTCCACTGGGGAGGGGAGCAGCCTGGTCTCCCCAGGGCTCCAGAAGACCCCCTGCCTGGGTGGAGCTGAGACCTGCCACTGTGTCCTCTCAGCTGTAGGTGAGGCCACAGGAGCAGATGCCAGAGAGGTGCCCAGAGCAGCAGTGAGTCCCAGCAGTGCCTAGCAGTGGCTGCAGGCAGGAAGACACCAGCCCGGCTCCCTGGGACCCTGAGCCACCCGTGCCCAGCTCAGGGCTGGCCTGTCCTAGCATGGATGGCGGCAGACGAAGCCGGCTGCTTCCCGCACAGGGTGTCTGGCTCCTCCTGTCTCTGCACCTCTCGGTCCTTGCCTGGCTTCCTCTCAACTTCAGATGGGTGGTCCACAGACACAGAAGCTTCAGGCTCCGTGGACGCCCAGTGCCTTTGCCAGAGCTCCTTTGAACCCGTGGCAAGGGACAGAGAGGGATTCCCTTGCACTGATTGTGACTTTCTGGAACAAACTCATGCAAATTCCCCTCCCTGTGCCTTTTACCCATCAGCACACCCTGCTCTGATTCCAGGCCACACCTCAGCACAGACAGAGGACAAATCCCAGTGCTGAAAAGAGAGTGTCCGCGGGGACAGCGATGCCGTGGCGGTGCTTCAGAACACCAGACCATTGAGCCATCTGCTGGGATGTACCTGATGAAACAAAGCCGTCCCCGGGAAACCCTGTGAATTAGAGGGAACATCTGGAAGATTATTGCCTAGGTGGTAGGAGGCAGGTGTGCAATGCTGCCTTTTACTTGTCACAAGTGAAAGTGGTCACAGAGGGTGTGACACCAAGACCCCACTGCTGATATCAGGACTCCAGTCCATGCCCTCCTGGACCACTGGGATTTCCAAAAGGGATGTTCCAGGGCTGTGCTGTTCATGTGTGTGGTGTCCAGGGCTATGCTGTTCAGGCTGCAGTGTATAGGGCCGAGGTGCCCAGGACTGTGATCTTCAGAGCTGTGAAGTTCATGGCTGTGGTGCCCAGGGTTGTGATCTTCAGAGCTGTGAAGTTCATGGCTGTGGTGCCCAGGGTTGTGATCTTCAGAGCTATGAAGTTCATGGCTGTGGTGTCCAGGCCTAAGATGCTCAGAGCTGAGGTACCCAGGGATGTGATATTCAGAGCAGTGAAGTTCATGGCTGTGGTGCCCAGGGCTGTGATCTTCAGAGCTGTGAAGTTCATGGCTGTGGTCTTCAGAGCTGTGAAGTTCATGGCTATGGTGTCCAGGGCTGTGGTGCCCAGGGTTGTGGTGTCCAGGGCTGTGGAAGTCAGGGCTGTGATGTCTAGGCCTAAGATGCTCAGAGCTGAGGTGCCCAGGGATGTGATCTTCAGAGCAATGAAGTTCATGGCTGTGGTCTTCAGAGCAGTGAAGTTCATGGCTGTGGTGCCCAGGGCTGTGATCTTCAGAGCTGTGAAGTTCATGGCTGTGGTGCCAGGGCTGTGGTGTCCGGGGCTGTGGTGTTCAGAGCTGTGAAGTTCATGGCTGTGGTGTCCAGGGCTGTGGTGCCCAGGGCTGTGGAGGTCAGGGCTGTGGTGTCTAGGCCTGAGGTGCTCAGAGCTGAGGTGCCCAGGGCTGTGATCTTCAGAGCTGTGAAGTTCATGGCTGTGGTGCCGAGGGCTGTGGTGTCCAGGGCTATGGTGCCCAGGGCTGTGGTCTTCATGGGCTTGGTCTTCAGGGCTGTCAGAAGTCACATTCCCAGGTCTCCTTCCTCGTCTCCTATAAAGTTCTGCTGCCACCGTCAACTTTGCCATAGCCGAGCACAGGATTCCCCAGCCACCAGTCTGGGGTAATTAAAGGGAGGTGACATTTTAAAAAACAAGAGTGTCGCTGTCCTCAACTGTGCAGCTCACTTTGGACCCCCAAGCAGCACAGTAAGGATGAGGCCTGATCTTGAACTGGCAGACTGCAGACCTACACTTTTTTCACTTGGGGTGGCTCAATGTGCTGTTTAAGAACTCCTGGTTTGGGGTTTTATCGCTTGGACTCGGAGCTTGCCTGTGCTAATGCTAGTTATGTTGTCTTGGTGAGTTAAGGGGCATTTCTCCATCTTTCTTCCTCTCCAGTGGGGTTAGAAGGAGTAAGGCCTCCAGCGCTGCAGGATGCTCGGGAGGGAAGAGAAGTGCTCCCGGTGGCTGTCACTCCTGCTCATGTGTGTCCTGCAGGGTCTTCGTTCTCAGGGGGTCAGTTCTCAGAATAGCAGCTCCTGTGGCCTTTGTCTGGCTTGTCCTCTCTACTTTGGGGGCTCAACCCCGGCTCACGGGCTGGGCAAGGCAGACAGTGCCAATGCCACCATTATCTTGTCCTTTATTCTCTTAATTTAGTATTCTTAAAACAAACAGATGAAAAAAATCGAGCTCATAAAAAGTTTTCTTGTCTAATAAAAGAAAATAAGAAAGCAAGCTGGCAATTGTAAATTGAGCTGCAATAAACAGTAGAGGGAGGGGGGCGGGAGAAGGGAAGAGCGGG
>CAUYPK010007998.1:0-57850 GCA_963574355.1 Loris lydekkerianus | reverse complement strand
AAATATGAAGTGTCCATCCTTATCCTTAATTATTTTGGTTGGTTTAAAGCCTATTGTGTCTGCAAACAGGATTGCAATGCCTGCTTTTTTCTGCTTTCCATTTGCCTGGAATATAGATGACCATCCCTTCACCTTGAGTCTAAATTTGTCTTTTAATGTAAGCTTTCAGAATTTTCTCCTTCATATTTACTTTAGTGAAATTGATTATGATTTGTCGGGGCGATGTCTTATTCGGGCTGAGTCATGCTGGAGTTCTGAAACTGTCTGCTATCTGAAGTTCAGAATCTCTTGGCATATCTGAAAAGTTTGTGAAGCCACTTCATCATTTTCCAGGATCCCTATAAGACAAATATTGGTTTTCTTCGAATTATCCCAGATCTTTCTGAGAGAGTGGTCTGTTTTTGCTCTCCATTTCTTTTCTTCTTTGAGGGCTTGGGAGCATTCCAAAGCTTTGTCTTCAATGTGAGAAATTCTTTCTTCTGCTTGCCCCATTCTGTTATTGAGGGATTCTACTGTGTTTCTCAGATCTTTGAGAGATGCAACTTCTTGTCTCAGTGTGTCAAAATCTTTGGTCATTTGCTCTTTGAATCTGTTGAATTCTTGAGATAACTATTGGAATTCTAATTCAATCTTATTTGCAATCCAGATCCTGAATTCAATTTCTGACATCTGAGCTATTTGTTTGTGCATGGGGTCTTGTGCTGTTTCTGCCCCCATTGATCCTTGGGGGAGTTGATCTACTCAGATTATTCATATTGCCAGAGTTTTTCTGTTGTTTTTGCCTCATGATTGTTTTTCACCATTGCCTCTGGCCATCCTCAGAGTTGGGTAGGTGTCTCTCCAAGATTAGACCCCGGCGGGATCACTCTATTGTTGCTGGATCTTTGTAGGGAGTGACCCTGTGTAGTTACTCTGGGGCTGCTCTAGCTAGGGAGTTCTGATTGTGGAAGCAGCTCCAGTGTGTGACATGCCCAGATCCAGCAACAGGGCTAGTGGTGGTGCACACAGTTCTGGGAGTGCCTGGTGCCCAATGACTTTGGCACAGAGAACGCAAGGTTCCAACAGTCTCTGGTCAGGAAAAGGGCTCTGCACAGTGGCAGGGAGAGCTCCAGAGGGCACGCAGCTACCAGGGTCCCTGGCCAGATGAATGGGCTAGTGTGGAGTCTTGAAGGACACAGGAGGGAGGATGCAGGGTTGTGTGGCTCCCGCAGTTCCTGGTCAGAGAATGTGGAGGCCCGGTGGGTGTGGGTCACTGGTCTGGGGTCACTGCACAGCTCTTATGGAGCCCAGGAGTTTGAGGTTGCTATGAGCTGTGACATCAGGGCACTCTACCCAGGCAACAGCCCAAGGCTCCAGTATGCCAAAACCGCCTCACTCTGCCCCTAAGGATTAAGGCTGTCAGGCAGTTCAGTCCCCACCTTTAGGCTGCTCAGTCCCTAGGTTACTTGTCCTGCCCGATCCTTGCTCTGGGACCCTGAGGGTGGAGCTTGCCGGAGCAATTCTTTCACAATGGCTTACTTCACCCAGCTCAGTGGCTCATTCTGGGGCCCCAGACAATGCCCAAAGTTCTCCACACTCCTGCTCAAGCTCTCCCCAAGGCAGCTCAACTGAGTGCCAAGTCCAAAAACACCTTAACAGTTCACAGGAAGGCCTTTCCGGTTTGCAGTCTCACTGTTGCTTGTACTCATGGTTGCCGGTGTGATTAGGTTGATCGAACACACGCAGCCACTTGCCAGTTTTCCACTGCTTTTGTCCTCTTACTGGGGTCCAGAAGTCCCTTGCTGGCTCCCTGTATCCTCAAAGGGATGATCATAGGCAGATCACACCGGCCAGAGATGCCTGGAGTCTTGTCTCTCCAGACTCGCTGTGCCCAGTTACAGGGAAGCTTTTACTCGGCCACCATCTTTATTCCATCTCCCCCTTTAATTTTGATATTCGAGTTCATTTCTGCTCATCTATTTTCTCAATCAGCCTGAGTGGAAGTTTTTTATTTTTGTCATTTTTAGAAAGAATCAGAAATTGATTTAATTAATTCTCCATCTTTTTATTTTGTGTTTTCTAATTATTGATTTTTTTTCTTAATTTTATCACTTCCTTCTGCTATTTTTGAGTATGTTTTGTACTTCTTGCTCTAATTTATTAGCATCAAAACTTATAATTGATTTGAGATAATTTTTCTCTTATTAGCATTTGATACTCTTGTTCTTTCAAAGCACTGCCTTAACTCCATCCTGTAAATCTTTTCTGTTAACATTTTTCATATGCCAATTCAAAATGTTACCTAATGTTCCAGTTTGATTCATTCTTTGGACCATAATTTGTTTAGTATTTGCTTATTTAATTTTCAGAAATCTAGACCTTTTCTTAGTGCTTTATTCACTTTAGTTGTTTTTATTTTTTCTATATTCAGGTAAAGCATATTCTGTAGTAATTCAGGATTTTGAAGTATACCAAGACTGCTTTCTGACATCATGTGTAATGTCTCGTGAGTATTTGGAAGGAATGCATGTTCTCTCATGAACGTGCCATTCTATAAATCTCACTTGGATGGTGTTGTTGGTGGCATCATGCAGACATTCTGAATCTACCATTTTCAGAATAATTGTTCTTTTTATTGCTATGATGTGCATTACAGTTTGTAATTAAAATTGTGGCTCTGTCTATGTCTCCCTTTTTGTCGGTTTTCACTTCACATGCATTGGTGCTTTGTTATAGGTACCTGTATGGTAACCAACTACTGTAACTTCATGTTATTATGTTTGTTATTAAAGTTATTCTTGCAATATTCCTGTTTTTGAGCTTATTTTTCCTGATCTATTTTAAATAAAATGTATGTAGTTCATCATAATTATCAAATACCTTATATCAGAGTTTGAAGCCCTTGATTGTTGATATTGACATCTATGAAAATGACGTTACTGCCATGTTTTTAAACTATTTAATTAACTTTAATTGAGAAATAATGATTGTGTACATTTATAGGGTGCACTGCGGTGTTTTATGTATAAATTGTAGAAAGATCAATCAAGCTAATTAACTTGTATGATACCTTATCAACTTGTCTGTGTTTGTAGTGAGAATGTTAAAAATTGCTTCGTTTAGCTATTTTGAAACAGACAGTAGAGTACCATGACTGCATAATTACATATAGATAACTGAAACTCTTCCTGCCTTCTAACTGAGACTTTGTACCTTTTGTCAACCTTGCCCCTTTTCTCATCAATCCTCCCCTCATTTCTCACAGCATCTTCAAGGAACCACTTTTCTGAAGTCTGCTTCTATGAGACTGACATTTTAGATTGCTCGTGTAAGTATCAGTCGCCCTGTGCTTGACTTACTCACTGAGCACGATGTCCCAGAGCTCATCAAATGAGAGAATTTTCTTCTTTTAAGGCCACATAGTATTCCATTTTGTATAAATAAATATGTATGTGTGTGCATGTGTGTATATAATATTTTCTTTATTCTTTCATTTATTGATAGACACAAAGGTTGTATCCTGTATGTGGCTATGTTTTGGCTGTTGTGAATAATTTCAAGTAAACATGGGGGTAGTTTAGATATCTCCTTGACATACTGATTTCTTTTGATGTAGACTCAAAAATTGGATTGCTGGATTGTATGCAAATTCTGTTTTGATTTTTATGTTTTTGAAAAAAAAATTTTAGTTTGATGTAATTTTGATAATTTTGCTTTCTGTTTCTTATGCTTATGTAGCCCTGTTTAAGAGACACATCCCAAACCCATGTCTTCTTGTTTTCCCCCTAGTTTTCTTTTAGTGCCTTTGCAGATTCAGGTTTTATGTTTAAGTTGTTCATTCATTTTGAGTTTTCATATATTTTCATATATTCTGTGAGACGAGGATCTGATTCTATTATTCTATGTGTGGATATCCAGTTTTTCCAGAATTTACTGAAGGGACTGTCATTTCTCTATTGTGTGTTCTTGGCAACTTTCTCAAAAATTACTTGCGTGTGAATGTACATGTATATTTAGGGGATGTTTTGAAATAGAAGTCAGAGAGTATGATGCCTCCTGCTTTATTATTTTTACTCAAGATTTACTTGAAGTCTTTGTGGTTTTATATGAATTTTATGATTTTTTCTTCTATTTCTGTGAAAAATAACGTCATTATTTTAAATTATCTGTTCATGCATTGTTCTCCTTACCTTAGTGACCATCTTTATGGCTGTCGTTGGAAATAGGCTGTTGTGTAAATCCCACATCTCTGTTTAACTAGATGTCCTCTGGATATCTTTCTTGTTCTTTTCTATGGAACATATTTTCCTGTTTCTTAATTGTCCTTTACTTTTTGTGTTGGTTTCTGCATATTAGGTAAGACGACCACCTCTCACAATCTCATTAGACTGGTCATGAGTACGAGAGACTCCTCCCTAGTCAGGGTTAGCAGACGTCCTATGTGCCTCACATTCTTTGCGTTTGACCTACCTGTTGTCTATTTTGTTGGCAGCCTACAATAAATTAAAGAATATTAAATCACTTTTATTCTATTTTCTGGGAGATTCAGGAGAGAAAAGGTTTGTCATTACTCACAGCTATCACATATCACATATGGCTATGTGATTTAGGAGCCAGTCCCTCAAGTGAAACTATAAAAGTTGGGGCTCTCAATGCATGAAACAACTACTTTTGAGTAGAGTCTACACGTCTAAATTTGTTGCTGAAGCAAGTTGAGGAAGAAGATAAGGGGAATTCTTCTTTGACACCTCCTAGACATAATGAAAGAAAGTCCTCCTCATTGTCTATAAATCCAGAACCCCAAACATTTTCTTTTTCTTCTTCTTCTTTTTTTTTTTTATTAAATCATAGCTGTGTACATTGATGTGATCATGGGGCATCATACACTAGCTTCATAGACCATTTGACACATTTTCATCACACTGGTTAACATAGCCTTCCTGGCGTTTTTTTTTTTTAGTTATTGTGCTAAGACATTTACATTCTACATTTACTGAGTTTCACATATACCCTTGTAAGATGCACCGCAGGTGTAATCCCACCTACCCCCCTCCCTCAACCCCCCTCCCCCTCCCTCTCCTTCCCTTCCCCCTCATTTGGCTCAGAACCCTTTATTTTTCACTACTTAACTACTGTGTCACCATGTCTATGGGGGTGTTTATGTCCTTGGTGGCACTGGCTAGAAAGATAGAGGATGCTTTTAAGAATACTGAATGAAGAGCCCCATAGGTAAGAGACAAGGAGATGAAGGTCGAAAGAGCACAGCCACATAGCAAGAGGAAAAAGGACCAATGTGACATTTAGCAAACACTTTTTGACAGTGAAACATTCAAAGGAAGTCTCCACACAAGTGAAAGGTCAAGAATTTCCTTGCAAAGAGTTTTAAAATTATAAAGTAAGGGACCAAGGAAGTAAGAACCTCCAAGTGTTGGGGGAGAAGTTAAGAATGTTAGCGTCATAGAGAAGGTAGATGAAACCAAGAACAAATTTAAAAGCTCTGGAGGGCCGCTCAGTGGGAAGAAATTGTTTCAGCTTGGCCTACTTCTGGAAGGTCACATACTAGTCCTGGGGAAAATCATCCGGCCAAGAAGTAGAGGATACTGGACATTTCCTATGCAGTTTGTAAACTAGAAACTTTCTACATTTCTCATTATGAACACACACTTCTGAACACAAAGTGATAAACGTAGAAGATTATTTTATGAAGTATGTTGTATTTGCTCTGTAGTTTAATGTGCCTTCATGGTGAGATTATTCAAGATGTCCTGCTCTGATTATTATTCTCTCTGCTAACACAGTGCTAATGCTTAATCATGCCAACATCTTCTGATGAACCATTTATTTTTTTCTAAAGGTCAGTCACCTCCACATAGAGCTGCTTGTTAAATTCTTGTTTATGTAGTACAGACATAAAATATCAGAGAAGGATATTGACCTATTTTTGGCTTATCTTTTTATGGAATAGATTATCTTTATTGTTTTTAAACTCAATGCCATTGAAGAGGAAGAGATGAAGAGTTCATTCTACAAAATGAGTGAAATCAAAATAAATTCTGTAGAGACCTTAGTTTTGAACTTATATTCAGAAAACATTTGCACTGAAAAATAATTTCAACATAATTATAGAAGAGAGAGCAAAAATTAGAGGTTAAATATGAACAGTAGAAAAATTCACAGAGAGAATTGCTTATTATTGTTTTACTTTTTGAAAATTTTTTAAGGAAAGATAGAATTTCTAACTCTTTGTGGAGAAATTTAGATTTGAAGATAATTGCAATAACGTTTCTCTCCTTTCTGTATGTCATGCTTTGGCTTTTTTTCACAGGCACTACTCTAACCAGCACCATTGCTTACCACCCTAGGCCCACCTACGTCCAGGTGACAAGGACATGCAGTTCAGATTGTACAATAACCGCTCACAGATATGTCTGCATTTCTTTCCCTATTTCTTGCCATAATCAGCAGGAAGCCTCCGCCCCCAGCTCCTCCACCTGGTTGCCTGCCCACCCTCTGCCCACCCTGCCCTGGTGCTGTCCTCTTCGGCCTTGGTGCCATGCTGAAATCCCTGCTTTGAGAAATTGCAAAACTCAGATTTTTTCCTTCACAACACTCATTTCCAGGTTTGTATGTCTTGGTGTCCTGCCAGACCTGATTAAAGCAAATCTCAAGTACACTTAAAGAATAATAGTTGTGAATAGTAAGTAAAAGTTATTCTATTCTTGTACATAGTACTGTGCAAAATATCAGACACACCATGCAATTTACACATATAGACTTCTAAATAAGTTCCTACAGCATAATGAAAAGGATAGATCTAGTGTTATTTTTATTTTACATTATTAAAATGGATGTTTAGTAAATCTGCTTTGTGGATAGACATAACAGGCAGCTATCTTCTCTTCCCTTAAACTAGAACTCTTAAAGTTCTTAAGGACACATCTAGTTCATAAAGCAAAAATGCCTTAATTCTCTACACACAGACTTCATCTACATCCGTCTATATGTTTCTCATGTATGTAAGGTGCTCCTACAGTCATGGGTTCCTCAAACTGCCTGAGATAAAATTTGCTACTTTTTCAACATGTTATATTTGTAGCTCCCATGTACCTTTTAATATATCTTTGTGCAATTTTCTAAAGATAAGAACATCACACCTCACATAGATGCAAATAGGTGTCAAACATTATCAAACTTTTACAATTTTATACATAATGTATATAAATAATTTTAAATTATGGTTATAATTTGAATTTCACTGACTGCTAAGGAATCCGAGCATGCAAATTTATATTTCACCTTCTATGAAATGGTTTTTACGATTTTTATCTATTTTTTAGTTTCTATTTTCTTTTTCTGTCCTCTTAATACTTTAGAAACTTGTCTTTTTTCAGTTAAAATATATGACAGATCACTTGTTCCAATTTCTAGCTTGTTTTTCACATTTGTTTCTATAAAGTTCTTAATTTGTATAAAAAACATAGATATGTCTTTTAATGCTTTTCACTTTTTACATTTTATTTTAGAAGTTTTTTATATTCTGAGTTCATAAAATAAATTTTGAATTTGTGAAAATATTTAGCATTTTTTTTCTTACAGAAGAGATTCACTCATGTTTGATTTTGGTATAATTTTTTTATTATTGTTAAATCATAGCTGTGTACATTAGTGCAATCAAGGGGTACAATGAGCTGGTTTCACATACAATCTGAAATATTCTCATCAAACTGTTCAACATAGCCTTCAGAATTCATTATTTTGACTTTTCCATTAAAAATAATGAATTACATTAGCACCAGTTAGGAATTGATTACTTTTTGTAACAATAATCTTCATCAGCACATTTGACATATGAAAGTTTCTAAATACATGTGAATCTGTGCCTGAGGTTTATCTTGTTATTCTGATTCATATGTCAACTCTTTTACCAGCATTTCACTACCTTAGGAAGTATAGAGTTATTGATTTTTTTATATTATTAATATGTCTACTATTCCTTATGCAAATTACTGAGGAGGTTCATGGGTATTTATAACCACTGTTCTTTTACTTTTTGCTTATCTGTTTGTCAAGCTTTCAGAATTTCTCTATGAAGAACTATTATGTATTTATTAGAATTAGTCCTATATTTTAAATTTTGATGCTGTCATAGCACTTATTTTGAGCCTTGATCTCCTAAATTTTGTGACTTAAATAAATATGAGACTGATGTGATAGTCTTGATAAATCCTCTTATTAATTTTAACATTTCTAAATGTAATTCTATGTTTTCTATGGAGATAATTTTATCATCTTTGTGTAAAGACATTTTATTATAACCTAATTTTTTTCTTGTTAGAGAATAGGATGCTTTATAAAATACAGAAAATGAAAACATCCTTACCTTATTCCTTATTTTCCTGTTAATCCTTTTAACCTAAAAAAAAAAAACCCAAAACTACATTGCGTGCTTGCCATATTTTTTTTTTTTTTAAGATTTATTCTCTATCAAGTTAAGTAATTCTTCTTTCAATTCAAATTGACTAGGAGCTTACAAAGTCTGGCATGATGTTTGAACTCATTCTTTACCATTACTGAGCTGTGCTTTTAATTTTTTTTTTTTGTCAAATAACATGAAATTATACTGACATCTTCTAATATTAAAGCAACATATCCTTTTGAATAACTAAATTTATAATAATATATATATTTCTTTACCTAGCTTATATTTGTTAAGGGCTTTTATATACATTTTTATGAGTCAGAATAATTTCTAAAATCCCTTTGATTTTTTTCATTCTTCATAATGTGCATGAAGATCATTCATTTCTAAAGGTATCATCAATTTGTTCCTTTATATGGCTGCATTACAAACATGATCATTTTTACATATATTATATGGAAATTCAAGGGTTTTAAACTAGTCAAAACAATCTGAACAAAGTCAGGGGACTAACACTTCCTAATTTCAAAAGATACCATGAGACAATATTGATCATAACACTGTTTTTTAGCATGTGGATGGGCATATAGACAAACAGAACAGAACCGCATCCATAAATAAACCCATATATCTGTGGCCAACTGATTATTAGCAGGTGACAAAACCATTCAATGAGGAAAGAACAGGTTTTTTAAATAATGTTCATGGATAGCCACATGCAAAAAAAGAAGTTGGAATCTATTTCACATAATATTTAAAAAATTAACCTAATGATGAGTTCTAAAACCATAAAGTCTTGGAAGAAAACATAGAAGCATATCATGAGTTTGACAATAGATTCTTAGATATACCTTCAAAGCCTAAGCAACAAATAAAAAGATGAGTTGATAATAAAAGATGATGTACATAGATAAATTTCATTAAGATTAAGATTTTTATACATCAAAGGATGTTAGGAAGAAAGTGCAAAGACAACTGACAGGGTAGGAGAAAATGTTTGCAAATCATAATATTATATATAACATCATATATAACCAATAGGGGATGTCCAGAATATAAAATGAATTCCCACCAATCAACAACAGCAACAACAATAAACAAACAATGAAATTTAAAAATGGACAAAGAACTTTAATAGACATTTTTAAAAAGATATACAAATAATCAATAATCACATGAAAAGATGCTTGTCATTCCTAGCCATTAGAGAAATGAAATTAAAACTGCAATGATATACGCTTTCATTCTTACTTGAATGACAATAATTTAAAACTAATGTACACAGCTATGATTTAACAATAAAAAAATAAAAAATAAAATTAAAAGAAAATCCAGCTCAAAAAAAAAAAAAAAAGATATAAATACAACTGCAAGTGCAATTGTTTTTTAGTAACTACACTTTTGCTGAAACTAAGAATATATTAATAAAATGTTATTCAAACTTTAAAAAAATAATAATAATAAAGGGGGTGGGGAGAATAGAGTTGTAAATGTTGAAAAGGATGTGAGGAGGGCAGCACCTGTGGCTCAAAGGGGTAAGGCGCTAGCCCCATATGTCAGAGGTGGTGGGTTCAAACCCAGCCCTGGCCAAAACTACAAAAAAAAAAAAAAAAAGAAGAAATGGATGTGAGGAAATTGGAACTCTCATACATTGTTGGTGTAAATGTAAATTCATTTAGCCACTTTGGGAAAAAAATTTGGTGGTCCTCAAAAAGGTAAAGATAGAATTATCATATGGCCCCCAAAATTTACAAAATAATTGAACACAAGTACTACAATAAATACTGTACATAAACGTCATGGCAACAGTATTCACAAAGCCATAAGACAGAAACAGCACATGTCCATGTATTGATGACTAGATAATCAATGTGTGGAGCATGAATACAGTGGAATATTATTTATTAGCCACAAAGGGAAGAAAGTACTAATACTTGCTATCAAGTGAATGAAACTCAAAAGCCTTATGTTAAGTGAAAGAATCTAGACATAAAAGCGACACTTGGTGTGATTCTATTTCTAGAAAATAGAATAGACAATTTCATAGAGAGAGCAGATTGGTGATTGCCTGTGGACATGAGGAAGGGGAGGGTGGAGGATAGTTCCATGGTATGGGATTTTTCTTCGAGTGTAACCCAATGTAAGTGGAATTTGCACATCATGAATGTGCCAAATATAACTGAATTGTACACTTCAAAATGGTTAATTTTGCATAAGGTAAATTTCACTTTAATGAAAATAATTAATGTAAATTTAATTTACATTAATTTTACATGTAATGACCAGATTTTTTTTTAGTTAGTCATTTTTCCCTCAAATCTATTACTCTGTTTCCTCTTCACAGGAACTAATAATAAAACACATTTTAAAAAACATCTTCCGTAGTGTGGTAGTTTATTCATTTATTTTTTTTCTAAATACCTCACTGGGGTTCTGACAGTGACCCAGATTTATACTACTTTTGCCTTTTGAGCGGATGCTCAGTTCCTGCCTTTACCCTAGCAACCAGTCTGCTACAACCCGAGTCACCATGTACAATATCTTCTCATGTAAAGTGTCAGTTTCAGGATTAATCCATTTAAATTTTGACCTTTGAGATTTTCTCTAATTTTATAGGTATTATAGCTATGACATATGTGATATATTTTATATAGAATTTCAGGTGTTTTTACTAAGCCTTTTTTTTTTTTCCTTCCAGATCCTCTAGGCTATCAGAACACCAGAAATTATTGCCTTCTCATTTACTTACACTTAACTATTCATACCAAAAATATTCCTTCTAGGATCATAATGGCTAAAATTACAAAATATGAATTTATATGGCAAAACATAATAAATACCTTTCTTTCCTTCTCGTATTTGACCTTACTGTGGTATCTGAAGGTTACATACTCTTTCCTCATCATCAGGAATTTCACTCTCTTTTAAATTTACTTACATTAGGCTGAATATTGACTCTTCCTTGTGCTTTGTTTATCCATACCAGTGATTCTAAATTCTGGCTCCACATCATAATCTTCTTAAATTACTATAGTTGAGAATACATAATATTAACCCTATTAGACAAGAATATTTGGTATTAATATGGTACATCTTTATTTATATTTCAATCTTTAAATGTTGATATGTTGCACAATGATGTTGCTTTGATACACAGACCTACTGTCTTACCTTAACCATAACCCTACGTCTAACCTCCCAATTTGAAGTACTTACTCACAAATGATATTTAATTGTTTACTTCCACTTCAGTAAATGAAATATTGAAATGATAAACTTTCCTCAACTATTATGCCCCCTGTATTGCCTGTGTCAGTAAGTAGCCTCACCACCCATTCTGTTATCTGGGCTGAATACCTGGGAGTTTCAAATACTTCTCATTTGTGTTTACTAAATGTACTTTATGACAGTCATTGAACAGCATAAAACAGTGAGTCATTGTCTGATTACAGGAGTCTAATAATTCATGGATCTTAAGAATTAGTAAAAAGACAGATCATGAGTTTAAAGCTACCAAATTAAAATGACATAGTATGTCAGGAAAGCCAAATATAAAGCTAGTAGTCTGTGTCCAGAGGGAGACAAGGTGTTCTGGGAACAGAATGGGATAACTCTGAGCTATTGAGCAAGAGTCTCACCAACGTATGAATATTTTTGTGCTTGTGTTCAGGAAGGTGACCTAACAATTTAGCAGTATGGTTAAGGAGAAGTTACAGGTTCATGCTTCCTATTCAAAACCCCATGTACTAAGTGGAAGTAGAGCTTCTCAGAATTTACCTGAAATAAAACATCACGTTACTTTTTCTTTCTAACTTTGAGATTAGGTTTTCACCACTTTTATATTATCTAATACAGATTCAAAGATATCAAATCCTTGAGCAGGAGGTAGGATATCAACAGATAAGACAGAAACGTATTTAACAAGGATTCATCATTCCCAAAAGGGACCTCTTTGTAGATTGGAAGGTTGTAATAGAGAATGGGGTTTTGTTGAATCAGATTTAGAAGATAGTGATGAAATTTTTCAATAGACTCTTACACTGAGGGTGAGGATAAAGAGACTAGGTGAAGAAGGTTTGGATTTATGACATCTTTTATTTTCAGCACTCCAGGTGGTTACCTGAAAGCCTCTAACATACTAGGACATCTCTCCCTACAGCGCGCTGGTCAACCTCTTCTACAACCTCGTGCTATCTTGGTGGATGTCATACAAATCCCCCAACTATTCTAGCTACTTAGGATTTGACAATTCTAAGAGATCAGAGACATTCATGAGAAATTAACCATAAAGAAAATAGGGCTTGGGTGTGGTGCCTTGTGCCTGTAAACCCAGTGACATGGGAAGTTAAGGTGGGAGGATCCCTTCAAGCCAGGAGTTTGAAACTAGCCTTTGAGCAATATAGCAAGACCTCATCTCTGCAAAAATTTAAAAAAAAAAAAATTATCCTGTAGTGATGGAACATACCTGCAGTCCTAGCTACTACAGGGGCTGAGTCTGGAAGATTCTTGAGCTTAGGAATTTGGCTACATAGAGCTATGATCATGCCACTGGACTCTAGCCTGGGCAATAGCGTGAAACTCTTTCACACACAAACACATAAACACACACATACAAATCATGCTTGCTAAACTATCTTTTGTTCTAAGTCACTTGATTTTAGTTCAGTTTATCAAATTGTTATTTCTGGTATAACGATAATAAAAAAGTACCTTTTATTTTATTTTCCATTATTCCTTGTGTATTTTCATCCAGGAACATATAAGGGCAGTTGGTTCTTCTGCCAAGTAAAGATTAAAAAATTCCTGTGTCTCTGTGTACTCAAGAGTATTATGCCTGTGGCACCCTTGTTTCTTCTACATTGTAATAGCCAAGACATAGAATCACCTGCACTTAGTAACCAGTGAAGACATCCGACTCGAGGTGAGAGAAGTGTGTCAGACCTCAGTGTGTCAGACACGAAATGGTTGTGTCAAGTAAGGACAAGAGTTCAGAGGAGCATATGACCTGAGAGATTGACAAAAAAATTCCTCCTAGTATAGGTTTTACTTCTTTATTCAAAACTATAAATGTACATTTATGGTTATAAACAATGTATATTCACTGTCAGTTGCAGTGTTGCTGTATAATATTTTGTTCTTGGTTTTAGGGACAGAAAAAAATATTTTCTCTTTATTTTATGATTTATTATACAGGATATTTTCTAGAACATTATATATCTCTGCCTCAGCTGAGTGTCTATTTAGTCATCATCACAGGCAGAACATTAGAGTTTATGAACGGTAGACAGCTAGTAGACAAAACTGATCTCTGAGAATGATAACAGGAAGACAGAAATTGGATACCCTGAAAGGTGAAAGATGAAACAAATTTCATCATGTCTTCAAAAAATTGCAACTCAAAACAAACGTTTTCCAGCTAATTTGAAGTTCCTTACTATTATTACTTCTCTCAATGACAAATGGATTACTATGCTGCCAGCTTAAGAAATTTTAATAAAACTGATAATACATATAAATCCTTTTATAAACTAAGAAAAACTCATTTAAATTGTGTATTCTTTGCCTTTGATTTTGCTCATATATTTTAAAGATTATAAGTGCTAGCCCTGTTAGGTTGTTATTAGCATTTCAATTAATGGTTTTCCATTAATAAGAAGCAGATAGTCTGGTTCTCATGCTTTTTGTAAAACAAGTGCTAAAAATAAAATATATCTGATCCAAATATTTCTGAGTTAAATTTAAGTACGTATCTATGAAATGTTGGCATAGATACATTTACGACACAAATTGCACTCAAATTGTCATCTGTAAGACACAGCTTGTGAGCATTTAGGAACCTACAGGCTGTCTAATCTGCTGAATTTTTTTTTTTTTTAGTTTTGTCCAATGCCTTCTTATACAATTAAAAGATAGTTATTCCTTCCCTAGTCTCTGATCCTCCACATACTTTCCCCTTCCACATAAAATAATAAACATTTGGTAAATTTTAAATGTAATTTTTAAGTTTCTGAAATTGTTTGATTTTACAAAAAAAAAATATGCAAAGATAATACAGAAAATTACCATGTACTTCGCATCCAAATTCTATTATGAACATCTAATGCTAGTGAGGAAAACCTTGTTACCTTTGCCCATGCATTATTCAGACACTCTTAGTTTTATCTGATGTTCCTATCATGTCTCAGGATCCTACCTAGCATACCACCTTACCTAGAGTCATCTTAGGTTTCTCTTGAATGTGATAATTTACCACTTTTCTTGTTTTGGAAGATCTTGAAAATTTTGAGAACTGGTCCAATATCTTGTAGAACATTCCCTAATTGGGAATTACCTGATATGTTTCTCAGGAACAGAAAGGGTTATCTGTTTTGGGGAAGACCAGTATATAGAGCTAGTGTTATGTTCATTGTTTCATATTGAGGGTGAACACTTTTTAAGTAATTTATTGGTGTTGAATTTGAACAGTTAGCTTAGTGGCTGTCAACTTCCTTTACCGTAAAATTACTCTTTTGTTGCAGTTTGGCCAGGACTGGGTTTGAACCTGTGACCCTCAGTATATGGGGCCGGTGCCCTACCCACTGAGCCACAGACACTGCCTATTGTAAAATTACTCTTAACTCCATCCACCCTGTCTGCTACACTTCCACTATCTTCTTTGGAAGGAAGTTGCTATGCACTGCCATCCATGAAGGAGTAGAGTTACTACTCCCCCTTGGGTGAGGAGTATCTACCTAAATCATTTGAAATTCTTCTGCATGGGAAATGGATACATTCTCCTCGATTTATTTATTTAATTACTTGTTCACATTAGCAAGAATGATGGACTCTGCTTTAACAATGTGAGCACCACGTGGAGCTGCTACGTACACATGTTGCTCCCGTTGTTCCAGTTTCACCCATTGAGGACTCATTCATTTGGCTCCTGTGTCCTTTTGACACACCCTCATTATTACTTCTTTGTTTTGTGATAATTTTTTAAAGCATTTTCTTAATTTTGCCACCACAAGATGTTTCAAGATCCTCTTGCACATTTCTTGCCACAGTCCTAGATTCAGCTATTTCTTCAAGAAGCCATGGTTCCTTATATTGGACGACACTATTAGAAACCAAGGTTTGGGTACTCATAGGCTCATTACTACCAGTAAATTTTTACAGACATAAAAGCCATAAAATAATTAATATTTACCTGCACTTATGTCTGTAGGTATCTAAATCGTCTGTGATCATCGTCTTTCCATTGCCTTATTCAAGTTATTTTAAAATGCCATATGTCCCATTCAAAGACATTTAAGTGGAGGCATGGAACATTTCTTTGAGTGTGATGAACAGGAAGGTATATTTTACCACGACATTGGAATGGCAATACATGCAAAGCCACAGATGGAGAGAAGATATCTTGAGAAATGACACTGAAGTTTGTATTAGTTTTTAGATTAGATTAGATTAGATTTCTGTTGCTAATAAATACTACTATCAAATTAGTGGCTATAAATCACCCATTTATTATCTTATAATATCTCTAGATCAGAAAGCCAAATACATCTGAACTGGTTCTCTGTTCAGAATTGCATAATGGTAACACAAATGTATTGTCCAATGTTCTTATGTGGAATTTTATATTTTCTTTCTAAGTGTACATGGTTTTTCAAAATTCAGTTCCTTGCAGTTATAGGGCTGAGCACCTATTCCATTACCAGCTTTTATCCAAGTGCCATTATAAACTTTTGGAGGCCACTCACATTCCTTGTCATGTGTTCCCCACCAATTTCTAAGTTATTAAGGATAATCTCCTTCATGTTAAATCCCACTCTGGTTTAAAATCCTTTTTATTAGGAATAATGCAATTGTCTTAGCTTTTAGCTAATTAGATTCTGACTATTGAGACTAATCTTTCTCTTTTATTGTCACCTGCACCTTATCAAGAATCCATATCATGAAAGTGAAACCTATCATAGTCAAGTCCTGGAGACAGACTGAACTGAATTTTGAATTGTGTAGACTGGGGACAGCCATCTTGGAGGCCCTCTTAGATTTCTGCCTTCCACAGAAGTGCATCAGGAAAATTGGCAGCACATTCTTCAGGTACATACGGACAAAGTGGGCACTAGGCAGAACAGAGAGATGAGCAATACAAGATGAGTAGGATGAAAATACAAGCAGATCAGGACTGACAAGGGGGGCAATGAGGCCACAAATGTAATTTGGCCTGAATTAAGGAGAACCTCACTCCATGCTAAAACGTCTGATTTTTTACTAGTTAATGGAGCATTTTGATCAAGGGAGTAAGAAGGTGACCTTTATACCGGGAGAGCACCAAGGCAAGAGCAGAAGTGATAATTCAGCACCATGCAAGCTAGAGTCTGGATCAGTAAACAGGTTCAAGCAAGAGCTGACAAAGGCCTAAAAGAAAAAAACGGTGGTAAGGAAGAAAAAGAGTGTGTAACTAACCTTGAACTTTGGGTGAGGGTTCATAAGGCCTTCAGCTGTATAGGCTGTAGCCAGACTGTCCAGGGAAAGGCATAGTCAAAGACACAGGAGAGGAAACTTGGTGTCTATCAGGAGAATGTAGAGTTATTGATCCTAAAGCACAGGATATATGTGAAGGGTTCTGGGACGTAAGACTAGAAAGATGGGATCGATCATTCTTTAAAGTGTCTTGAACAAAAGGATGCTGGAAAAAGTAATTCTACATTTGCATTTGAGATTACTGAAGCTTTCTGATACAAACTTTTTTTTTTTTTTTTAAAGCAGGTAGAAATCATATGAAAATTGAAAACCCCAAGGGCTAGAAAGTATAAAGAAGTACCTCAAAGAAATACCTTAATAATTTCACAGTGGCATTGAAAGGCCAAGATTTAAGTACTTAATATTCCACTTAGTAAGTATTCTTGCTCAGATTATTTAAGAATAGTTCCTATCGTGCAACAGTTCATTTTATGAAGTTTTCCGTATGCTTGCTTTAATTCTGGCAAGGAATAACACAAAATAGGAACCATTTTGTTTTTAAAAATTACTACCATTCCTGGCCCATGTGTGCCCAATGTGGGGCCAATATAATAGAAAGGGGACAGGCAAGAAGAGCTGAACGTAAACAGTGATTAAAGTCGGGGGGGGGGACACTATTATCTCTTCTTTTTCTGTCCCTTTGACTCTGAAGCCAGCTAGGGATTATACGCTAGGTGCAAAAAAACTAATCACCGTTTTTTTAATATTTATTTATTTATTTATTTATTGCAGTTTTTGGCCAGGGCTGGGTTTGATCCCCCACCTCCGGCATATTGGCCGGTGCCTTACTCCTTTGAGCCACAGGTGCTGCCCATCACTGTTTTTTTAAACGACAGGTTTCTATTTAATATTCATCATTTCTAAACTGAAGCAAACTTTGTTATTTATTAGAATCAAACACACACATATAGGAAATGCTTTTCTATTTTTCTTCTGGAACTAAGATTTCGGTAAGTGCACATGCATCTTTAAATTATACACAGACTACAAAAATGATTACACATTGCATTGTCTTTGGGAATTTGCTTTCTGTACACAGAATAGAAAGAGAAGTGGTCAGATGGCTACTCTCCATTTTATTTGATCAGACTGGAAAACTTGATTTTCTTTGTTCTGACATTGTTTGGCTATCTAGATGGATCTATTTATTTGATAGTAGTCAAATTTCTATGTCACTTTATATTTAGATTTAGCTTGATCCAAGGAAACGTTTTTATCCTCTTTACTTCTAAGATACCTGGTTAGGAATCTGGGTAAAGAGAGAAATGCAGTTGAAAAGCACAGCGAGGTCGACAGTGAACAGAAAGTTGCACGGTTATTTTTAAGTTGATTTTAGAGTGTACCAATGAGGTAAAAAGGAAAGAAAACAACCTGCCAGAGATATGTAACATAGCGTAGTTAGTGTAGTTTCATGACCAGCATGAATACAAGAACTATGTAAAAGGGGATAATTGATTTATTGGTACATAATTCTTTTACGAGTACACTACTTAGTTCACCTACCTAAGGATGTGAGAGAGTACACAAGTGAATCTCCTATTCTTTTTTGTCATATTCTATATTGCCTTCACTTTTCCTCTTTTTTAATAAACTTCTAGGTGTACATCGGTAACTTGTTTTGATATAGTAAGGAAATGGGGTGTAGGTGAAGAACAATATGAACTATGAATTATGTTTAAAATTGTCTTGTATTTTACAGTTCACAAAGAATGTTCACAAGCTTAATTTTACTTGGTTATAATAATGAAAATAAAGATAATATACACAAAGTCAATTACTACTTATTGGATGAGAATTTTTAAGATTTGGGAATGCAATTTCGAGGATTCTTCTTCCTTTGAGAATAAGTAGATATATGATTGAGGACCTGTTCCATAATCACTGATCAAGTCTGCAGAGCTCTCCATTAACTTCCAAATGTAATTTATCTTCAGGTGACAGCAGGATAGAGCAGATTATCTTGGAGTTTGACTCACCTATACCATCCCCAACCCATTTCCTCTCTGGAAGTCCTTCTAATTCTCCTAAGATAGCACAGCAAGTTGTAAATGACTCTATTCTAAAGGTTAAGCTTTTAGATTTTTTATAACTTTGCTTTTGGCCCACAAAAGTATTCCCCATTTCATAAATCTCACTCTTGCAAAGTAAAATACTTGCCTTTCAAGTCTCTACTTTGTGCCAAGATTTAAATATCCTTTTAGATGCATTGGAAGTTTAATAAAATAAATTGGCCACTCTTAATCTTCCCTGACTACATGGATGTCTTGACGCGAGGTGGGGATCATGTAAGAAAGAAAACTAAAAAAAAAAAAAAAGAGATAAACATGTCATGATGTTATCCCACCAAATAAGTGTACATATGAGGAAAATGGGGTTCATTGTAACTTGGAGACCTCCCATGATTATCAAGATAGAAAATGCAAAGGATGGCTTGAGAAGCTCTTGATAAAGTCCCTGGAAGAATCTTTTGGTGTGATAATCTGATTTATCTCCTAAAGAAATTGACTTAATTAGGCTTCTTTTGAAGAGTTAAAGTGCATTAGCTCGACTCAGTGATCTGTGTAAGTGCTGACTGGTATATGCTCAGTGCTGGGGGACATTGAGAAGAATGGGCATCCGAGATGGTTGGGGATCGTGATGGGCAAGTAGCATTTTGAGAGAGGAGCAAGGAAGTCGGATAAATGAAATTTCACGTACAATGGCATTCATATGCCAGAAGCTGCAACCAATTTAATCATCCGCTACATTTAGGGTAGAAAGGGGAAAGGAAAATAATTGGTAAAATTTGCAGAAAGTGAGGCTTTTGTCTTATATAGCATTCATTACAAAGGCAAAATTTTCATGACTCCAAGAGACAGACAAAACATGATTAAATATGTGATTGGGAAAGATAATTATTGATGATATAATGTTGAAATAAAACTTCCAGGCAGGAAGAGCAATTTGGAAGTAATAGAATTCCAAGAAGGAGACAATGGTGTATACCTGAAAAAATTCAAGGACAAGTGATACTATGAAGAAAAAATATCAGATCAAGAATATATTGAGTAGGAAGAATCAACAGAGCATAATGACTGATGGCATAAGACATTCTGTGTGAAAATATCTGCTATTTGCCACATACCACCATTCAATAAATGTCCAGTATCTCCTTTCTTGTAACGTGTTTCGATTGCCTTTATCATGCACAGGACTCAGACCCGTCTGCCAGGGAAGTTATGTCAATGTGAAAAGCAACTGGAATATGCTATGACGATGTCTCCTGATATATAATGAGAAAGTCAGGAAAAGGAAATCAATCATGTTTATATACATTTGCCTACATGAACACTTTTACGCACACAAACGTATTAATCCATACAATGAAAAATAAACAATGTGTGTTAGAATACTCAAAAGTGGATGTTATACCTGTGAATTTAGAATGTCAAAAATTATGGTATCACACTAGCGTGCAATTAGCATTTTTCAAACAAAAGCATGTTTACAAGTCTTGGTCTTTTTTTGTGGCTCTATATTTTGCAAGTTTAAAGCCATAGGATTTTCAGTAGTAAATACCAGTAATACACACCAAGCAAAATTAGTCAAGATTTTCCTCATGTTCCCACTCCTCACTCTACATTGTATCCATTTATTTTTCATCTAGATATATAACAGTTTCAATGCATTATGTTAGTAAGTAGTATCAATAAGATGAAATCAATTTTTAAAAAAGGAAATAGAAAATATAATAAAGGAAATGAAAATTACTCCACTCAGAGTTAAATGTAAATCATAAATCTCCCACATGCCCCATGTGCAGTGTTTATTCCACGTGTACTTTCAAATGCCCTCTGCCTCTGTGCAGAGACTGTTGTTAATCCCTTCTCACTTGAGTTTTTGATCTGCAATTGGGAAATTCAATTTTTCTCGCCTTAATAACAATATATCTCCACCAGCAGAGAAAACACTCCTCAGGAAGTTATATACTGCTTTATAGTCAGGGAAATGTAATTGTGCTGAGAAACTTGACTACATTACTATTAACCTGTTTGGATAGTACCAAATTCTCAGCATGTTAAGTATAGGAGGCCCATCAAATATGTAATCACCCCACTTTCAGTACACACTATATTAAATCATAACTTACCCTAAGGAATCATATAGAGCTGTTTAGGATGAGACCTTGAGTCCCAAGAAAGACACATCAAAATAGAAATTAAGTGTAAAAAAAAAAATACCCTATGATATCATGCAATAAATATTCCTCATAATGTTGGTAAAATAACATATATAATAACAATGTGTTAGGATGAAATAAAAGTTTGTATTTCAAAGCAATGGTTTTTATCCCTAAATTTTCATCAAAATTTCCTGCAAAATAATTAAAAATACAGATCACTGGGATCCCCCTCACCCTAACCATTTACAGAGAGTACATATAAATATGGGCAGGATCTCTAATATTATAATTGAAGATTTCCTAGATCAGACTTAGTCATAGACAACTTTGAACACGACTGTTTTTAAAATGAAGTTTCTTTATTCTTCTACACAGAGCAGCAGAGTAAAGATTGTTACCTTTGTCTTTACATTGGAATGGTTAGGAAACTCTAAAATTACCAGTGATGAGTGGTGCTCCAACTCAATTAGAGTTGATACCATTATGTAGTGCTGTTCTAATCCTAGTATCAATCTCTGGGAATGGAAACCACACACTGATTTCCAAACTCCCAATGTATCACCTTAATAAGTTGCAGCAGAAATAGATCCTCTAAACTATAGATATTTGAATGCTTTTTATTGAATTACCTAAATTTAAAGTATTTTGCCTAATAATCATCTTTGAGCAATGTTAAAGATCACTCATATAATGTGCATTGTGACTACTTAAAATCATTTAAAGTATAGAAACATTGTGTTTAGTACTTGTTCTGGACAGGTTAGTTGATCTCCAATGACTTTGTCATTTATGGCTAAAAGATTTTTAAAATACTAATTGATTTTTAAGACTGACTTTATCATCTAATTTGGTTTCCTTGTAACCAGTAGAAGCCTATATCAGTTTAATAATAAGATGAAGAATTTAAAAGTCAGTGTCCCAAGTTAATTTTAATTTTCTTAAATAGAATTTTGTATTTGCTATGATCTAGGAATCATAGATGTATTTACCTAATGATTTGACCTTTAAGAATTCCTTGGCATATTATGTAATTTTTCAAGAAATAGAGGACAAAAATCTTCACTTTTTGAATAATGGTAAGGTATATATTTTAGCTGGACAGAAACAGCTTTGTGTTCATCCTTCAACTGAACAAAGGCAATTTTGCACTTTTTCTTATCTTGTGCAAAAGTTAGTACACGGACTCTGAAAGTCTGGTACTAACTTTTGCACAGAAAAAGAATGAGTGCTATAATTAACAATTTAATGTTGGGAGCTTCAGTGGTGGCGATCCAAGGTTGGCTTGTTTAGTCATGACTTACATGTGATGCAGGTTGTTAAAACCATTGCTTGCTTACGTGGTCAGTGTGCCATATTTGGCCCTGATGGAAATTAAATGTGACCTTTTGAAAGCACCTTGGTGATTCATAAACAGGCAGGACGCATGTCCTAGGAAAGGACTTCAAGAACTGCATCTAGAAGTCTCTTTAACCCTCACACCTGCCTTCCTTTTTTTTTGTTAACCTGTGGAACTGTGTCCATCATTACAATCTTTTTTATGATTCTTCTGAGATCTTATGAATCTTTTCAACTGTCTGATTCCATCAACTCATTGCAGGTGTCTTATTACAAATAAAGCTCTGTAATCATTCTACATTCACTGTCTCTAGAGTAAGCATTTTGATCACCTGGGGAATGTGCTCTCCTGTTTTTCTGCGTGAGACCTATCTGTGCATGTCTCTATTCGAGCACCTGTTTTATCATTCTATAATTTTTTATCCATCTACCTATTTTCTCAGTACATTATAAACATATAGGTAGGAGTAAGCATGAATAAATTATTTACTTATTACCATACAGTTTAAAAAATTATATTTTAATTTTATTTGATTTTAGATTATTGTCCATTTATTTGTTTTAAAAAAGACAAGGATGGAGGTACAAGATCACTGACCAGAGACATCACTTGCCCACCTTGTGGGAAGAATAGATTTTAGATAAGGGAGAGGAGAGAACAGAGACAAAATAGGTGTAGATCATAGAGAGGTACTGAAGCCTTTCAGGGACCCTCCAGAGAAAAACCGTGAAGCAGAGAGAGAAGAAAATTAAAGAAGAAAGATATCAGGGAGGACGAAACCCAAGGAGGCTTGGAGACCAGTGAAAGGGCAAGTGAGAGTGATGTCCCAAGACTCAGTCAGGAGGGAACAGAATTCCTGAACAGACCAGTGATCAGCAATGAGAGCAAAGCAGTAATGAAAACACTCTGAACAGAAAAAAGCCCCAGAACAGATGGATTCACAGCTGAATTTCACCAGACCTACAAAGAGTTGATACCCAAACTTCAGAAATTATTTCATAACATTTAAAAGGAGTGAATCCTTCCCAACTATTTCTACAAAGCCAGTAATACCTTCATACCAAAGTCAAGAAAGAACACTGTAAACAAAAGAGAACTGCAGACCAATATATGTCTCCCTTTTGGACACAGACATAAAAATCCTCAATAAAATACTAGCAAACTGAATCCAATAGAGCATCTAAGGATGACTTGATGCCTTTTGCAACAAGGCGTCAGATGGAACTGAGGCTATTCTCCTAAGTGCTTTCAGACTCAAGAAGGTATTTTATTTATTTTGTAGCTATTTTGAGTGGTAGTGAGTTTTTATTTGACTCTCACCTTGACTGTTATTAGTGTATAAGAATTCTACTGATTTTGTACATTGATTTTTTTTTTTCCTGAGACTTGGCTGAATTTATCAATTCCAAGAGTCTCTTGGCAGAATCTTTGAGGTTTCCTAGGTATAATATCAGATCATCAGCAAAAAGTGTGCCCATTTTACCTCTTTTATCCTAATTAGGATACTCTTAATTTCTTTTTGTGCCCGTATTTCTCTGGTGATGACGCCCAGCAGTATGCGTTATCTGGGAAACTACAGCACAATTTTCTTGTACTGTAGGTTAAAGTACAAGAAAATTCCATTTTAAACTACGATCAAATACTATTAAACAACCAGAATGATTAAAAACAAATGCAAACAAGTCTAAGCATTAGAAAGGAAATGGAGAAATTGAACTCTGATAGACTATTAGCATGAGAGTATACAGTTACAGCTATTTTGGAAAACTTTTTAATTATGTGCTAAACTTGAATATGCATATTCTATGGTCAATTATATATGTACTTCTAAATGCATAACCAAGAGAATATATATACGTATACAGTGTAAGACATAAATAAGAATATTCACAGCAGCGTTACTCATGATAACATTAAAAACAAACGATATGGCTATTATTGGTATGATGAATAAATAAGTTATGACAGTCCTTCACTGAGATAGTATACAGTAATAGTGAATAAACTGCAAGTACACACAAATGACATGAACTGATGTCATAAATATGACTTTGGGGGAAAAAATATAAAGCAATGTATAACATATAGAAGGCAAGATTATGATTATTAGGGAGAAAGAAGTAAGCACTAATTTATAAGATCTTAAAAAATTAAGGTGATGAAAATTTACTCTTTCTCTTAGTGGTGGTTATAGGAATGAGTTTATAATAATTCAATGAACTGGACAATTTGTATTTGGGTATTGTTCTTGATGATTAATTTATTCCCCCTAAATTAAAAATATAATAAATTATAAATATGTGATAGTATTCTACATAATAGATAAATTCAAAGAATTATTATTAATTTAATTAGGTATTAATTCAGTTCCAAAACATCTCCAACCTGGATTGCTTCCATAACCTCCTTTACTGGTCACCCATCTCTAGTACATGTCAGATTTAATCAATGCTCCACATTAAAGTCAGAATGGTCTTTTTAAATCACAGATTTAATCACATTACTTTCTTGATTAGAATGTTTTCATGACCCCCTCCCAATACTGAACATATGTGTGAGACAAAGCCCTGACAAGTATTTAGGTATTCATTTTATATTTATTGAAATAAATCAATATATGAAGATGAATAAGTTTTTGAACTCATCCTAGAAAAAGTGTGACCTACGTCATTACTATCACTATGGTCACCAGATGGCCAAGGGGAGTACCTCAGAGGTGACCACAGTGTTATTCAGCAATGAGGTATGTAGCACTTTTTCTAGGATGAGTTTCTAAACTTAATTGACCTCATATGATAACAGCTCTGATGGCCATTCCAGCAAAAGAATTCCAGAATTGCTTTGAAGCGCTAACGAGGTGCTGGTATTAATGCATAGCTTCTCAAGAGGAGTACCTCAAAGGGGGATGTAGTGATATTCAGCAATGAGGGAGGGAGCCCTGTTTCTTAGATGAGTTTATTAACCTAATTGTCTGACCTCATATTACATCGAGATTTTTTTTCTTGATCAAAATGGTGACTCAGAAGTAGTAATAGAAAATATTGCACAAGCTGGAAGGATGATTAATAACTCTTCAAAATTGGAATTGGCTGCGTTGACCTGCAGAAGTGTGCAAATATTGTAGTTTATTTAAAAGGTAAATCTCCAAGTGTCCCAGATTAGTTTCCAAGTTATAAGACAACACAGTTGCTCTGGTAGTAGAAAAATAAAAAGCACTGGTGGAAGAGTAAGGCTTAGGGAAGCCAAATGCTGAGAGCAGGGAAGAGTAAAGCCAGCAAATCAGTGTTCTGCGGGTCTTGGAGTAGAACGGTCCACAACGAGCAGGTGCAACCACACTGGCATGAGTATGATTTCCACACTCTGTGACATCTCATGTATGTTCCCAACATACCACTCCAGTAGAAGGGTTATTGATTGTTCTAACCAGGAGAAAAGGATATAGTGCCTGGGATAATCCCTGCAGACAGCAGACAGGGTTTTTTATTTAGGCATGGACTACTGATAGACATTTTAGATGAACTATGGGATTAGGATGAAGCCTGAGCTTCTAGCAGCAACATCAGTGAAGACTCCACAGATCTGTGTCATCATGGGAGCTTCTGGTTCTGCTACAATGATTCAATTTCGTTATCAAGAAGCTGTCACCATAATTGTGGGGTCACAATCTACTCTATCAAATGGATGTTCCATATCCTGTTTCACAACTCTATTAGTAAGTCCTCCTGCAAAAAGTGCTGCATCTCAGACGAGACTTGCCCACAGAGTCAGCAAAAGCACAGTGACTGCAGCCATCCCATGTTCTTCTGCTCTGTTCTTTCTGAATTGTGAAAGATCGCATTGCAAGAAACTAATCCAGGCCGGAAGACAATTGCAAAGGTAATACCTATCTTAGGTCTATATATCAAACCTCTGAGTTAAAGGGCACCCACTACTAGAACGTTAGAATTCATGTCATTCACAGTGATACCTCCACCTCCTCCCCACAGAGAAAATTCTCCTCAAGGGACATGGAGGTATTAGCATGACAAGTTTTGGATTTTTAAAAATTTTTTTATCTTACTTTTTCACATGCTTCAACCAGTAGCCCTCAAGGGAAATGGATCATAAATTTCAGGGGAGCTAAACAAATAGATAAGGTATTGGTTTCCCTAATGAAATTTGCCCTGCTTCATGACATGGATGAATTAAACAATGGGTAGTTCAGAATTTTATATAATTACATATAAGTTTTTAAATGAAATGTGAAGCAATATGCGTAATTAATAATTTAAGATCCTGGGAAAGAGTACTTTAGAAAAATATAATTTACTTCGATTTTTTTTTGTGGTGTTATTGTTGTTTTTTTACGTATTTACACTTCAGTCATTATTCTCCTAAGTAAATTTTTGAAAATTTTGAAAATATGTGAATAGTAGAAGAAACATCCTTTACCATATATTTAATTTCTTTTCTTTTCTTTTCTTTTTTTCTTTTTCTTTTTTTTTTTTTTTTAGAGACAGCATCTCACTATGTTGCCCTGGGTAGAGTGCTGTTGTGTCACTGCTCACAACAACCTCAAACTCTTGGGCTTCAGTGATCCTCTTGTCTCAGCCTCCTGAGTAGCTAGGACTACAGGCACCTGCCACAACGTCTGGCTATTTTTTGGTTTTGATCATTGTTGTTTAGTAGGCCCGGGCTTGCTTTCTTTTATTGGCACAAAAATTTTCTTCTTTTTTTAATTTTTTACATATACATATATTTATTTTTAAATATACATATACTTATTAGGTTTCCATTTTTTTGTCTTCATAAAAATTAAAAAGGCTTAAAATTTAATAACAATAACAATGTTTAAGATAAGGACTAGAAATAAAAACCTCGTAAAGAATGAACGAATATAAATACAATCAGAAAAGGAATCAGACAATTGCTACATCAAAATATTAAGCAATGATAATAATAATAATGCAAAGAAAGTAACATTCACATTGTCAAATAAGAGTATGTCTATTATAGAACGCTTTGACGCTGAGATTCAGTATGGAGTCATCAGTTAACTTCTTATTATTTTTCTTTTTAAGTGTCAAAAAATAGACAAGCATGGTGCATCTTAGCTAAGAAAATAAAATTTTAATAAATTAAATTAAAAAAATAGACAACCAATATTTATAAATAAAAGTAAAAGATAATTTCAAAAAACATATCATGCTTGGACACTTCTAAACTTAATGACATGTGAACTGAAAATGTACAGGCATCACAAAATAAAATTTGAAATGTTTTATTTATGATAAAAAAACACAAGAGTCACTGTTGTAATTGGAGATAAGGAGGAAGAAAAGCATAAAGTGAAAGATGTAATTGCATTAAAAAGCAAAAAGTGTAAAAAAATAAAAATAACAAAAAAGCAAAACAACAACAACAAAAAAAAACAGATCATGCCAAATCTTATAGACAATAGAAAAAGAAGAAATACTTCAAAATCATTCTACTTGATCTGATATTAAAATTGGAGAAAATATATTATTATAAAAGAGAAATTACAAACATATATCACTTAAAATGAGGATGCAATATCCTAAACTACATATTAACAAGTTGAATTAAAAATTAATGTTTATGTAATGTACTTTGATCAAAAGTAAATCCAATTTATGAGAGTTAGTCACTATTTTCTTACGTTTTCTGTTTTTTTTGTTTTTTTTTTCTCTTTTCCTTTCCCTCACCCTTTTTCACTTTCTCTGTCTGGTCTCCCCTTCCCCCATTCTCCATCATGTCATTAATTATCATTAATTGTCTTCATATCAAAGTTTAATACATAGGATTCATACTTCTCCATTCCTGTGATGCTTCACTAAGAAGCACCTCCATCCTGGCAAATTATTCTTCTTTGTGTCCAAATCCACTTTCTTCATTTGTTATAAATCCCATTGAAGTTTTCCTAAATATTAAGGAACAAAGGTTGAACAACCAAAACAACTTGAAATTTATTTTTTATCAACCACTGAGTTTAATGTGTTCATAAAAGTATATCTTTTTAATTCATTTAATTCTTTTTAAAAGATACCATTTTGGGCCAACAAAAATACCAATTATTTTATCGAGTTATAGAAATGCTTTTAAATATGGGCTATTAGGCATGTTTTGCTTATCCTTCTCTTCTATGTGATTTCATTAGTTAGATCACTATCAACTTGGAATATATCCAATATTATACAGAAACTGGATTAGCAATTTGCTTTTAGACTTGACATTAGGAATATATAATTGCATAATATTAACAAATAGCTTTTTATGAGAGATATTTGAATGCAGGACATTAACTAATACTATATATATTTTTTTTCAATTAGTGTTTGTAATTTCCCAGATATGCCTAAACTCAAAACACTGCAAATATTAGGTAAGTTTAAGTTTCAGACATGGCCTTTATAATTATAATGGAATTTACTACAGAAATTTTAAAACAAACTTCTGTAGCAGCCAAGATGAGTCAAAGCAAAATCATTTTGATGTACTACATGAAAAACAGATTCTAAAAATTTAGTCAAATTGAATCATTTCAGATTACCCACCACCTGCCATTGCCTTTTCTAAACTAAAAGCATCTATTACTTTATATGTGAAATTTCTGCAATTACAAATCAAACTTCTTTTCCAAGTGGCTCTGAGGCCTACTACCCCGTAGTGCAACAATTCCTGTGTGGAGAGGCAATGGAGCCCATAAAACAGTGTGGTTGACTGTGCCAAAGTTTGACTAAACAGGGGGAAATAAGTGGACTAAGGATGGATGGTTGGTTGTGGACTAAGGATGGATGGTTGGTTGAGGGCCAGGAGGACTGTATCATTGCTCTCTTTATGCTACAAGCTGGCCCAAGTCTAGATAACAAGCAGGCAAATACAAAGGGACTTACAAAAAAGAACTTTTAATCACTGTATTCACTTCAGGTGAGTATTGATCTCTGGCCCAAATTATGAGGTTAGTGGAGATCAGAGAGGTAAACCTCTATTTCTGTGAATCATCTTAAAACAACACTTTGGGTGTTTTGGTATCAACCACCATTATCCCTTGACCAAAATACCAAAATTAAACTCACATTCAATTTCTGGCTTCTCTTGGACAGCAAGATGCTAATGCTGTCTGCGTTTCTGTGGATTTATTCTGAGTGATGTGGCTGTGTCCACTTTGCTTTTCTCCATGTATATTTTTATATTTCGATCCTCAAGTTTCATGTGTTTCTTAATATGTCACATTTAGTGTGGACTTCTTAGATTCCAGTTTTTCATTATAAAATGCATGTTTAACAGAAAGAATTAAAAAAATATAAAATCAATACAAGAGTCTTGCACCTTAAACTTCTCTGATTGTCCCCCTTACCAGAGGTTACGACTACTAATAGGTTGGGTGTGTGTGCATCTGCATGAAATTTGTTTTTTCCTTGAGGATAAACAACCCCAGTTCATGAGAGATTATGTGTGTAAACTTTTATTTGTTTTGTGGCCAAAAAAAGTTAAATGTGTTTGTGTTATCTATTTTTTGCTAAATAAACTGTAGAAAAAGTGACTTTTCTCAGGAGTTGTAAAAGGGGCTTGTAGACATGTCTTAGATACTGTAAATGGGAAGGTCTACACACCAGCAGATTCCTAAGATTGGAGCCTCCAGGGAGTGCTCTTCAATTCAGGGGAAAATAAACCAAAGGTGGTGACCCATTTAAGTGTCACCATGAGATAAAAAATAAGACAATAATGACTTTAAAAATATGAAAAGTTTCTCAAACCACTTAGATCAAACTCCAAAGTAAACCGTGGTTTGTTTTTATCCTCAAGAATAAGAAGTATCTGACCTAAAGAAATTTCAAAAATGGATCTATCTATCCCACTTACATATGCACACACCCCTATAAACTGTAATAAAACTGATGATTCTGTTCTATCATGGTGGCCAATGTGACAGGAGTCAGTAAAATATAATCAAAATGCTTCCTGACCAAATCATTTTTTATAGGCAATGATAGATCTGTGCAGTCTCTTCTGTAACTGTGCCCTGTCCCATGGAGACTCACTCTTCAATTCCTGGCTTATCGAACTAAACAAAAGTAAACAATTTATAAATTAACAACAATCAAAAAAAGATATTATTGTTACTACCTATTTTCTGGGCACCAGTTACTGAAAATTTATTTCCATTACAGGATAAGTTAGTGAGCACTGGGGTTAAAGTCCACTGTGACTGGAGTGAGAAACCAGATGGCCCTGCCTGGGCATTGGTTTAGTACCCGTATGTTAGCTGCATCCTTGAAAATTTAGATACAGCAAATGATACAATACATTTTTGGCAGAAATAAAGCATCCGAAATTATTACTAAACTTTTTAAACGAATTCCTTACTAGGATTCTTGACTTAAGATAAGTTAGATCTGCCAAGTAATGTTCCAATTAATATGTAATGTCTAAGATCCAGGACAAAATATCCTTTAAAAAAAGTCCAGAATATGGTGAAGGTACAAAGGTTTTGGTTATATGAAATACTTTTGTACAGTTTGAGTCAAAGTTATAAATGTGGCCATCACCAGGATAGTGTGCATTTATACTGTTCAGGTGCGAATTTCCCCCTCCCTTCCTGCCTCTCCCCTGCTGGCTTTCCCTTGAGTAATAGGACCAAATGTGCACATGGATGTTGTTCAATTAGTTTCAATTTGATAATGAGTCCATCTGGTGTCCTATTCTTGCTCTACTTCACTTAGAAGAATGGCCTTCAGTTCCATCCAGGTTGTTACGAAAGTTGTTCACTTTTTTGATGGTTGAGTAGTACTCCCTGGTATACATATACCACATTTTCTGAGTCCACCCACGTATTGATGGGCTCTTGGGTTGTAGTCACATTTTTCTGATTGTGAATTGTGCTGCAATAAACATTCGAGTGCATATGTCTTTTTGATAAAATAACTTCCTTTCTTTTTGGTAGATACCTAAGAGTGAGATTGCTGAATCAAATAGTAGGTCTTTTGGTTCTTTGAATAATAACTTTCCACAGAGGTTGTACTAGTTTGTAGGACAACCTTTTTGAATAACAACTTTCTTTGGTTCTTTGAATAACAATTTCCCACAGAGGTTGTAATAGTTTGCAGCCCCCCAAATAGTGTATAAATGTTCCTTTTTCTTCATATCCATGCCAGCATCTGCTGTTTTGGGATTTTTTTCATAACAGCCATTCTCACTGGAGTTAGGTAATATCTCATTGTGCTTTTCATTCGACTTTTCTTTATTATTAGAGCCATTAAGTATTTATTTCATATGTTTAATGGCCATTAGAAAAGATTCAGTTCATGACTTTGCCCACTTTTTTTTTTTTTTTTTGCTTTGCCCACTTTTTATGTGATTGTTGAATTTTTTCTTACTGATTTGCTTGAGTTCTTTATAGATTCTTGTTATCAGCCCATCATCCAATGATGTATAGCCTGCAAGTACTTTCTACCACTTTGCAGGTTGTCTATTCAGCCTATGAATTATTCCCTTGACTGTGCAAAAGCTTTTTAATTTAATTCACTGTTAATTTTTGTTGTTGCTATAATTTCCTTTGGTGTTTTTTCCACAAATTTTAGTCTAAGCTCTGCTCAGCACCTGTAGCCAAGTGGTTAGGGCACTGGCCACAAACACCAGGGCTGGTGAGTTTGAACCTATCCATGACCTGCTAAACAATGACAATAATAATAATAATAATAATAATAATAAAATAGCCAGGCATTATGGTGGGGGCCTGTAGTCCCAGCTACTGGGAGGCCGAGGCAAGAGAATTGCATATGCTCAAGAGTTTAAGGTTGCTGTGAGCTGTGACATCAAGGCACTCTACCAAGGGTGACATGATGAGACTCTGTCTCAAAAAAGAAAAAAATTAGTGTAGGTCAATGTTTATAAGGGTTGTTCCAACATTTTCTTCTAAAATTTTTATGGTTTCATCCCTTAGGTTTATGTATAAAATTCTGTGAGTAGTGACATGTGTGGCTCCTGTTTCTATTGTCTACATGTGGCTATTCAATTTTCCCTACACCACTTACTGCATAGGGATTGTTTTCCCCTAGGGCATATTATTGTCTGCTTTGCTGCAGATCAAATGGCAACATGAGGATGATTTTATATTTGGGTTCTTTCTTCTGATCCATTGGGCCGATGTGTCTGTTCTCATGCCAGTACCATACTGTTTTTGTAATCATAGCTTTGCAGTGGAGTTTGAAGTCTAGCGAAGTGATGCCTCCCAATATATTCTTCTTGCCTCAAGTTTCTTTGGCTATTCAGGCTCCCTTATGGCTTATACGAAGTATAGAACTATTTTATCTAGGTCTCAAAACAATGACACTGATGTTTTAATGGGGTTTTCATTGAATATGATACTTTGGGTAATACAGACACTTTAACAATGTTGATTCTCCAGATTCATAGGAATTATATGTTTATCATTTGATTACATCCTCTGTGATTTTTCACTGGGTAACTTGTAGTTCTTCCTATAAAAGTCTTTTACCTCCTTGGTTAAGTATATTCTTAGGTATTTTATTTATTTCCTTTTTTGTTGCTTGTGTGAATTAAATCTTAGAGATTCCATTCTTTACTTGACTATTGTTGGTGTCTGGCAATGCTATTGATCCAAATATATTTGTAGCCTGAGACTTTCCTAAATTTATTTATAAATTCCAGGAGTCTTTCGGCAGTTTTTTGGGGGTGGGTTCTAAATCTAAGATCATGCTGTCAACAAAGAGTGATAGTTTGACCTCTTTTTTCCCATTTGGATACCCTTGACTACCTTTTCTTGTCTGATTGCTCTGGCTGGAAATTTCAGCTCTATGTTGAATAGAAACTGAGACAGTGCCCAATCTTGTTTAGTTCCAGATCTAAGCAGGAATGCTTCTAATATTTTCCTGATTAATATGATGTTGGCTTTGGGTTTGTTATATATGGTTTTTATAATTTTGCATGTTCCATTTTTGCCTACTTTGTTAAGAGTTTGTATCATAAAAGTGTGCTTAATTTTGTCAAATTCACCTGGTGAGATGATCATACAGTCTTTCTTTTTTCTTCTGTGCCTATGGAGATGATTATATGGCCTTTTATGTTTTTCTATTTATGTGGTACATCACAGTTGTAGATTTGTAGGTATTGAACCATCCATGAATTCCTGGAATGAAGTCCACTTGGCCATTCTGAATTATGTATAATGTGGTGCTGAATTCAATTTGCTAGAATTTCACTAAGTATTTTGACATGTATATTTGTAAGAATTATTCATTGGTAATTTTCTTTTTTTTTCTTGTGTTATTTTCTTGATTTGCTATCAAAGTGATACTGGTTTCATAGAATGAGTTAGAGAGTATTCCTTCTTTTTCTATGTTATGCATCAGAGGTACTGGTTCCTGTGGCAGGTATAATAAAATTTGCGTGTGAACCTCTGGTTTGGGACTTTTTTTGTTGGAAGACTTTTATTGCTGCTTCAATTTTGTTACTTGATATTTGTCTGTTTAGTAGTATGACTTTTTCTTGATCAAGGCTAGGGAGGTTATGTATTTCTAAGAATTTGTACGTTTCCTTAATATTTTCAGGTTTATGTGCAAGAGGTTTTCAGAGAGGATGTTTTATATTTCTGTGATATCAGTTGTAATAACTTCTTTTTCATTTCTTATTAAGCTTATTAGGAGTCTTCCTTTACTCTTTTGGCTAATTTATCAATATATATGTTAATTTTGGGTGGCGCCTGCAGCTCAGTGAGTAGGGTGCCGGCCCCATATACTGAGGGTGGCAGGTTTGAACCCGGCTCCAGCCAAACTGCAACCAAAAAATAGCCGGGTGTTGTGGCGGGCGCCTGTAGTCTCACCTACTTGGGAGGATGGGGCAAGAGAATCACCTAAGCCTAGGAGTTGGACGTTACTGTGAGCTGGACACCATAACACTCTACCAAGGGCAACAAAAAAACCATCTGACTCAAAAAAAAAAAAAAAAAAAAAAGAAAAGAAAAGAAAAGAAAAAGATATATGTTAATTGTTAATTTTGTTTATCTTTTTCAAAGGACAAACTTTTTATTTCATTGCTCTTCTGTATAATTATTTGTTATCAATTTCATTTAGTTTTCTTCTGACCTTAGGTATTTCTTTTCTTCTTCTGGTTTTGGGATTGACGTTTTCTTCCTTTTTTATGTTTTTAACACAATTAATTAGATGATTGATTTGTGACCATTTATTTATTTATTTATTTATTTTTAGTAAGCATTTAAGTTTATGAATTTTCCTCTTAGGGCTGCTTTTGCTGAATCCTACAGGTTTTTTTAAATACTTGTAAAAAATTTAAAAATTTTTCAGGACAGCAGTATGCTCTTGTGTTTTAAATTATGCTTTATAATTTAGGTACATGTTATATATATATACATATATATATATATATAATTTAGCTTGTAACACCTTTTATATTAAAGCACTATTGAGGTTATATATTTTAACAAAAACAAAGACATTAAGCATGGAAATTGAAAATTTGTAGAGTGTTTTCAGAGACATCATATATTTGTTTATAACTCTACATGCATTATGTAATCGATCATTTATAAACACAAGAGGTAAATTGTAATTTCATATGGTTAATATGAAAAGCAATATTAGACTATAAGTATATCCCTCTCTACTGTTAGAACTTACCTAAGAAAAATGCAAGATCATGATAGCCTAACATTTCAAATTCATGTTTTATTTGTATCATTTGTATAATTCAACTCAAATATTTAACAAAAATAGTAAGCATAGTGTAAGACAGTTTACTAGTCACTATAGTTTACTTATAGGTAGACGTGTACCAAACACAGTGTATCAGGCTTTCATAACATAACCATGAATCAGGTGACTTAACAAACAAATTTATTTTTTCAACATGTTTGAAGGCTGGAAGTCTGAGATCAGGGTTCCAGTAGGTCAGTTTTTGGTGAGGGTTTTCTTCCTGACTTATAAATAGCTGCTTTTTTGTTGTGTCCTCACAGGGCAAAACCAGAGAGCAACTTCTCTGGTGTGTCTTCACCTAAGAGCACTAATGCCTTCAGGAGGGGTGAGCAGGACTTTATCTAAACCTAATTACTGCACAAAGGCACAATCCCTAATTGCTATTGTATTGGGGGTTAGGGCTTCAACATATGAATTTGGAAGGGATGGACATAATTCAGTCCATAGCATATATTTTCATTTTTTAAAGAATCCTCTGCAAAAAACGTATTTTCTACAAAATTCTCTACAGTGTTGAATACAGTGAAGATCTTTATTCCTGGAGGTCACCCCCAGGATCTCTAGAATGTGTAACCAATTGTTGTCTATTATGATAAATTAAACTCTAAAACCACCTTTGCTTTTCAACTTGTATTTTATTTATCCTGGCAGTGTGGTACATATTAAAGAAATAGTTCTACTTACAGTACAGACACATATACTAATTTCTTCTAATATAGCATTGTTCAGGGGAAGGTGAAGGAAGAAGGCAAAACCAAATAAGGAAAATAACATATAATAATGGAGATGAGAACAGAAAACTAATAACATATTGATCACTATTTTTCAGTAAAATTATTTTATTATAAAATCATCTTTTTACAAGATAACAGGTATGTGGATTTAAAAATTTCAGGTGTATTTTCCTAATTTTAATCTTATACCAATCTGTGTTTTAGGAAATAGGTGGACATCAAGTTATAAATATTTCAAATTTTAATTCTTGAAATTAATAACTGAAAACATGTCTGAATGTGAACTACCTTGCTGCAGCACTAAATTATTTAATAAGCAGTAGTAAGATCAAATTACTGTTTGACCCACATAGACAGAGACAAACACAGATTTACTCACAATGGATCAATTTAAGAATCTCATTCCATGACTCATGCCCTATTTTATGCCCATCTGCACTCAGACAGATTCATCTTCATAGTGATCCTCAAATTTGATTTGTTTTAATCATGAAAGGAGATTAAAGGCTTCTGCTTGAATATCCAAGAATTTTCATTTAAACTAACAGCAAGTAACTGCCCTCCCTGTACAATAAATTCAAGTAGCTATCAGTATCTACATTTATTGCTTCTGTGTGTCATTTACTTATCAATCTCTTAAATCCTTTTGACTGAGGAAATTTAAACATGCCACACAGAAATAGAACATAAAAAGACTGATCATCATGAAAAACAGGCATCTTAGAAAAAATGTGCATATATATCAAATTATTACAAATTTGAAGCACACTGATCAAATACAGAAAGAATTCTACTAAGTGTTAAAATAGTTGAAAAAGTTCTCCCCCACCCTCAAGACCTACTTTTAAGTTCCTTTGATACAAGGTGGCACAAAGTCAAGAGAGAACTTAAAACAAGCTTCACATTAATATTTGAAAAAGGGCACCCACTGTGTTTGATGTGGCGCCCTTCATGCAAATCATGTAGTCCAAGAGGAATCCCAGTAGGAAAGATTTTGCTTTCTTCTTAGCATGCTCCCTTTTTTCTGCTGGATAATAATGAACTTCTCACACTCCCTTTGCAACCCTCCCTGAGCTATGCAGAAATTAAGTTATTACTTACTAGCTGAAGACTCTTTTGGCAGTTATAGGGACATGTTTTGGGTTGTTTTTTTTTTAATTATTACTATTGATTTTTGGTTAAAGGAAAAATGCAAATTCTGAATTTCATTAGGGAGGAAAAAAATTGAGTTATTTTTCTAATAATAAACAAAATAAGCTCTGAGTAAACATGGCCAAAATTAGATATATTCATTTCAGTTATTTCCAAACCATGACTGGTGTTTATGAAAAGTATTCCTTTGTGCACTGGGAACATGAGGGGGCTATGACCTAGCTGTAGAAGGGAAGTCATTAGTGCAGAGAGCCAAAGCATAGGAAATAGGCCACATGGTCAATCATGGACCCTTCATAAAGCATGCTAAATTTTCAAAAGAATTTAGAAACAACAAGAAAAAAGATAAATCATTACTATTTTCACAACACTCATTTTGTTGTATACTTAGGGACTCTAAATTTTTGGTTATTATTTACCTATCTTCAGGAATATTTAAAAAACTGAAAGAAAGATCATGCTAAAACTTTCTCCTATAATAATAATACAGGAATTATTAAATCTCTCTACCACACATACATCAAATTAATCAAGAAAAAACCCTGGGTAATTTTTTTCTGGTCTCATAAAAATCGTGATCATTTTTGTTCCAGCTACACCCCCAAAATTTCAAGTTTAGATTAGGAAACATAACAAAGAGAATATTAATTGTGCTTTATTTAATAATGTATAAAACACACTCTCATACTCATTTCTCATTTGATCCTTACTGTCTCCATTTGGAAAAAAAAAAAAAAGAATTTAATACTTGGAAATATTATCTAACTTACCTTTATGATCATTAAAAGGTGATATAATACTATTGTCCCTCAACTGCAGATATCCTGAATTTCTTAGAATAATCTACTTTCTACATTCCATAGTTTTAAGGCCAAGGAAGTAAGAGCTGGCCTGAAATCTCCATTCCTTCATACTTTTCACCTCAGCGCTAAGGTATAACTCTGAGCATTCCTGGCTATTTAAAGAGGCTTTAGAAGTGTGCCAGGATGTTGACACTCGAGTAGGGAAGAAAAATAAAAATTGCCTGCCCAAGTTTGGTTAAATTTACTTCAGGTTAATAAACTGAAAACTATATCATAGCCTTATTCAAAAAGTTCCTCTAATGTACTTACACCATGACCTCCTACCTATTATACCGTCATGTTTTACTCTAGTAAATGTAAAATATCGGATAGAAATGTAATTATTCGTATTTCATTTGCTTAATTGTTCCATCCCTTAACAACACATTTTTACATTTTTATGTTACTTACTTTTAAAGATGTACAGTTTTAGCAACATCTGGGTTTTATACTGGTTTATTCATATAGCCATCTGATCCTACAGGAAAGAAGATTTTACACCAGGGTTGTATTTTTTTTTCTTTTGTTTGTATAATTGATCATTCTTGATGTGATCAATTTTAGAAACTACTAGAATACAAGGTAGCTGAAGTAATTGATTAAAATCTGAACGTTTGGGAGGTTTTATATTCCTGTGCAAATATTAAATTCCTAATAAACATTTTATTCAGATGATGAAATTATAAAAGCATTCATAACTTATGCAGTGAGCTCACATAATTTCCTGTGGGTTCGATTTTGACCCTGTCTTCTCCTTTATACATATTACTGTTCCTACTTTTAATCTGCTCTTTTAGAAATTATTTTGCTTCTTAAGCCATTGCCTGTGTTGAATAACAGCATAACACCAACTTTTTGGAAAATAGGACACCTAATACATATTTAGAATTAAGAACCATAGAAATAAAAAGTTCTACTTTAATATTCTGCTCACATCCTGCCAAAATATCACAGTAAAGCTACAAAGGAAACATCAATAGTACTGAATTTAAATTTTGGAAGAAGCTTGGACAAAGGCTATAGTTTCCTCCTTGAATAAAATTAGCATGTCTACTGACAAAGAAAAATAAATTGAAGGAAGTAAACAGATAATAATGATGAAACAGATATGCTTGTCAAAACACGGACTCTAATGATTATTTTACACAATTACCATCATTTTGATATCCTTCAAATAATAATTTCTTGTCATCTCTTCAAATAAGACCATGCATTTCAACATGATGGATTGGACAATTAGTGCATCTAAGCTAAAACCTGCTGAGGCAGGTGCCAGTGGGCTGTTTGAGGGAAAGGCTAAACAAATCGCGCCTCTGCACTGCTGTTCACACAATTCCTGGTACTGCACCTGACTGCATCAGAGGATAACCTTGTGCCTAGAAGCTCCTAATTACTATTTTAATGACCTTATCTTTCATAGCTAATACACAGTAGCCATTTAAGAACTGAACAGATAGGTATGCTTCATAATCTCATGTCTAGACAATTTTCTGTATTTAAAATTTTTTTCTGATATATACACACATTATAAAAATTATTAAGAAACTATCATTGTCTTGGGTTAGAATGTGAGGGCATTCTTGGAAGGCAAGACAGAAATTACATTTATTGTAAAGTAATGAAGGTGCTGTAAGCAGTCTAAATTTTTTTTTCTCTCTCTTCTTTTCATAGTTTCCTAAATAACAGAAATGTACAAATATGTAAGGAATGAAGAATATGCCAGTTAGATTATTTTAAGGAAATATCAGTGGGATAAACATGGGATCGATGATTGAAGGACTCTGTAATATCCTCCTGGGTTGTCTCTGTCATGCCCCTCAAGGTAATCCCTACTCTGCCTATATTCTAACATGGATACGTGTTGAATATACTCATAACATGATGGCCAGAAGTCAAATAATAAGTAGGTAAAAGCTAAAAGTCTTTCAAAGTATGCTTTCTAGAATGATGAGGTTCAGTAATAATTTGGAGCACAATATACAATTGTTCTTTAAACCACTTCTGTACTTTCTCAATATTCTCTTTTTAACAACAATATTTTAGATTTAATTAGAGTCTAAATCTAGACAAAAAAAAAAAGCTTTGCATGTATGCATTATTTATCAATCCTCATAAAATGCCCATGAAATCAAGAGTATTACCCATTTTTTTTTAGATATAAGATATTTGACAGACTTTAGAAGCTAATTCAAAGTGAAATAATGAGTTATCTGTAGATAGATTTCATAACTTATCTAATAGAATATTTTGCCTCTTTTAATAATTGATGTAAAATGAAATGCTTGTTACTTCTTTTCCAGTTGATAATCAAGACAGAGCTATACACTGCAACATACACGTAAAGCTCCATAAGAAGGTGCTAATAAAAGAAAGAGAACAAAACGTAATATCAATGTTTGTATATATTTACTTAATGTTACCTTTCAAAGACTACCCTACAAAGAGTATAAGGATAACGTTTTTAGAAATAGAGAAAGTCTCCCTGAAGTAGTTAACTTTCTGCCAAATTTAAAGTGTAAGTTAGAATTAGCAAGGCGAGACAAGGAAAAAAGTGGGAGGGAAACTATTTGAAAAGGAGAGAACAATGTTGTCTTTGTATTATTTGATAAAAGCACTGAAATTTAGGAGCTTAGTGCTTGAATGCACACACTATGGTCTACAAACAAAAGCAGCATGTAGCAGACTAAGAAAAGTGAGTGTGGTTCAGGACAAGGCAGGAAGCCAGACTCACAAAAGTCCTGCAAATGTAATGAGCAGTTGGTTTATATCACGGTAACAATGCACAGCCATAACACAGAGTGTACAGGTGAGCCCCTCTGACAACATTTGAGAAAGAACATTATTGCTGCTCTATACAAAGTGAATTGGAGCAGAGCAAGGGTGAATGTAATGCATTACTGGGGCAGTGGTCCAAGTGTGTGATAATGATATCTCAAACATTGTACTTATCTGTTTGCATAGGGCAATGTTTCTCAAACTTTAGTGAGCATCAGAGGACTAGTAAACACCAATTTCCAGGCACACAGCCCAGAGTTTCTGATTCAGTAGATCTGGAATGAAGAGTGAGAATTTGCCTTCCTCACATATTCCCAGATGATGGTGCTGCTGTAGATATCACATACTGAGGACCACTGATCCAAAGAGCATTTCTCTGATGATTAAGAATGATGAGCTTTATTTCATGTGTTTGTAGATCGTGCATCCGTCTTCTTCAGAGAAGTTTCTCTTCAAGTCTCTTGCCCATCCTGTGATGGGATCACTTGTCCTTTTCTTGTATTCAAGCACTTTCTAAGGGTATCATACATTTGTTTGTTTTCTTAAACAGTTTATATATAGATTATGCCAAAAACTTTTCTGGATGACTCATAACATGTATCCCTTGTGGCCTGGATGTGAAAGAATCAGAACTTGACCTTGGTGTTGGCATTATTCCATGTAACTTGTAGGTTCACTTTTCTTCTTATGCATAAGCTTAAAGCACATGAGGTATTAATCGCAATGGCCTGCCACAACATAACATTTGGGTGGGAAGCTATTCAGATCTGAAAGATGGAGGCTGCAGCAGGCCCATGTTATGTCACCTTCTTCTCTCGAGGTTTATCAAGAGTCCTCCATGATCTGGCATCTGTCAGTGAGTGTTCAACCAGCGCCAAAAGCCCAGGGGGCTGGTGAGGAGGCACAAAGATCACGGTTGCTGTCTTCACCAGTTTCTTTGGGTCAGTGATATGTACTTTGCAAATTTCAGAAGATGTCAAAATGCCCAGGCCACGTAGTCACTATTTAGCTCAGGCACTGGATGCCGTCTTTCCCCTAAGGGCTGGTACGCTGGGGTGTGGTGACAGAGTCAGTGTGTTAGAAATGACCTTGGTTGCAGCAATTGCTACATTAACTTATACTGTAAATAAGCAGAAAACAGAAAAAAATTAAAATATCTCAATTTTTAAAAAAGAATCTAGGGCAGGAGTTCAAAAACTATGGGTTGTGGGCCAAACCTAGCTTTCTGCTTGTTTTGTCTTATACACAGTGAAGAATGGTTTTTAATTTTTAAATGATTAAAAAAATTAAAGCAGGATAATGCTTTGTGACCACTGAAAATCAGATGCAATTCAAATTTCCGTGTCCATCAATAAAATGTTCTGCACAGCCACACGGTTCACTTCTGTGTCATCCATGGCCTGTTTTCATGCTACACATCAGAGCTGAGTAGCTGTGACAGAGACCATATGGCCAGCAAGGCCTAAAATGTTTACTTCTGGCTTTTTTTTTTTTTTTTCTTTTACAGAAAATGTTTGCTAACTACTGGTCTAGAATAATAAATTTCATTGTTCTCTTTTTTTGGACAAAGAGGTAGGGCTGTTTCTATACGTATACTGGCTCACCCATTCTTATAAATAATGGTGCACAATTGCATATAAATATAAATATAAATAATGGTCCCCAAATCTCATGATGGAAATACCAAGTATGTATGGGTCTGTGGGTGTTGATGTGTACGGACACTAAATATTTAAAATGTCTAAGTGTATTTTGAGCTGACCACCACTGTCATGAACATAAATTATTCTAATGAAAGGATATTTATTAAATTGTGTCAATAATTTCAACAACATATTTCAATTTTCATAACTTGGTCCTGTTCCATTAGGGTATCCACTTGCCTCCAGGTATTCAGGATTTGTTAAAACAGGAAAGAAAGAGAAGAAAATGGTTAATGCCCAGATTCGGGGTACTGATACGATTTCCTGTTCAAGTTCATAGAGAAATGAGGGTCTTGAGAATCTTCTAAGTTCCTGAAGCTCTCCTTTTGCATTAAGAGCTATGCCTGTGTGACTTTGGGTTTGTGATAAGTTGTAAGTAGAAAGAACTCAGGGAATGATGGAAGGGAAGTCGCTGACCCACGGAGAGAAAGGGAAAGCCTGCCCAGGCTGGCCCAAGAGGAGTGTGGATCACAGATTGGGCAATACCTGTGTTCTAGTTACTCCCTTCCCCAAGTTCAAGTGTGATGGGAAGGTGTCAGAAAATCCTGGAAAGTCAAAAGCAGGGTGGGGTTTGTATCATTCTCTGTTTAGGACTTGTCGGGGAGACAATCATGAGATGTGCTCCTGCTCCACTGCGGAGAAGCCACTTAAAATGACAGTGAAGAAAGCAGAGAAGGGGGTGGAGCTGGCCCTTGGGAACCTTTCTAGGTTCATGTGTCTTCCAAAGAAGCAGTCTTCAACTAGAAGAATCTGATACTCCTTTAATTAACTACTTTAATTCCAAGCACGAGTCCCACCATTTCTCCCGCACATGAACGTCTAGGACAAAGTATTGGTCAGGACAAAGTATTGGTTTTAGAGTGTGTGAAAAGCAAGGTGCCACGTGGCTTTGATTCTTCTGCTCTAATCAATGATGTGATGTGGTCTTGTTCTCAGGGGTGACTTTCCAATGTTTTCATCATGCCCCCTCAGCAAAAAAAAGTTATTTTATTCCACTACCAAGAACATATTTTCCTACACAAATGTCAGAAATAAAATGTCATAAAATCAAATTTACCTTCACTATGCGTGACGGACTCTCAATTTTCTAGTCTTTTCTTTTAAAAAATGTCATTCATGCTCCACTAAATTGATCTCATGATATGAGGTGACTTTCAGCTTGAAATACTCTGCCCTGAAGGCCTAATGAGGTGAACGAAACATCTGTCCCTTCTTGCCATGGCTCCAGATGCTGCGCCTCCACACCGTTCTGTCCCCTCAGCCACAGGGGGCAGTCATTTGTTACGGCTATTGCTGTAATATTTACCACAATAGTCAAGATGCTTTGAGTTATATGTGACCAAAACCCAATCCAGACTGGCTGAAGCCAGAAGTGAGTGTATGGCCTAATGTCACAAGGGTGACCAGAATGGCACTACCTTCAAGCACAGGTGGGTCACACATAGTAGGTCTCTCCTTTTTGCTTCTCTGCCTACCTGTGAGTTGGCCTCATTCTGATGACTTCAAGGCAGGGGGCATGCTTTTGACCTCCGCAAGCAAACATCCCCACACTTCACAATGTAAGAGGAAGAGAAACCCTCCGCATCGCTGTCCACGTGACAAAGCTCGTGGAACTACTGGCTGTGCTTGAGTCCCTTGCTCACCCCTGAACCAACCCCCAAGTCCAGAGAGATGAGGAATTCTTCTGGCTTGAGTAAAATCTCACACCCAACCCTTGGCCAGGAGTGAGCACCATGGCCTCCATGGATGAGAGAAAGTGGGGTGCTGTTACTAGGATAAGGGGAGAAGAATTCTGCTCATACCAGGAGAAAAATTGAGAGATGAATAAATATAGAAACATAGACCTTCTTTGGGGGTGTAAATCATTCTCTTATCAATAAAGTTTACTAAATTTAGTAACAGACATTGTAACATTTTATGGCTTTTTAGGAAGACAAAGGGAAGGGTGTGGCATATAAAGAGTTACTGTGTTTGACCAGGTGAATTGTAACAGCATTGCCAATAGCTCAACTGTGGTTGCTACTTCAAGCCGATTCAAATACCCAAGCCAATAAAGATGCTCAGGACAAGTTTTTTTCTGTCCTTGATTATGAAAAACACATCAAAAAAGTATGAAGTGAGGGTGTTTACAGAATGAATGGTTCCACAAAGGTGGGAGGTGGAGGCTACAAAACAGAACAAATCTCCAAAGTGCAGGTCTGAGGATGGGATGACGGGCACCCTCGGTGTTAAGCACAGGTGTCATTGTTCACAGAATCAACACCATGACCTGTTTGCTACAGGAGTGTGTGACATTGACTTCACTTTCCACACTGCATATTTGATTGTGTCTATTTCATCCAACTTTCTTGGCTGATGCCCTTGGGTAACTCACAGCAGGTGTTTGCCAGCCAAGGTCAAGTGTGTTCTGTTTTGCTCAAGACAGAGGAAGCTCGGTTGACCCATGGGAGTGGGAAGCAGGACCTCTGCCTCATGGGCCCTTTGTGTTACCAACAGAGCTAACTAAACACAGACTATTTGAGAAGGAAAAAAATTAAAATGAAAAGTACCTTCGACAGCAATTACGTAGCAGCTTCCAAAAGAATTCCATGTGATTTACAAACTTTAAAGGTGACTCAAAAAATTTTGAAACATTCTGTTAAGGCTGGTGAAGGTGAAGAGGGAAATAGGAAGACAAGACCAAGACAGGAACTGTCTGTGTATTCTTTCTCTGCTAAAAAACCTTTTCCTGACTTAAAAAACAAAGAAAAAACAGCCAAAACACACATGCGCAGCAAGGTACCATTTTCCAGGGTCAGTTCACTTCTGGAGCTGCTCTAAACCCGCGGAAAGCCAGCTCCCCAGGGAGCCCCAGGAATTGGGGTTGGCTTTTCTTCAGTCTGCGAACACTCAGAAGGAAATGCCCCTTGCTGAGAAAGGAGTGGTGCTGGTGGAGAATCCATCTACTGTCAGGGAAATTTCAATTAAATATGGATGCCAATTAATTTAATTTATATTTCTGCATGAAAAATGTCATTCTATTATATATGCACTGGAAGGAAGCCAGGAGCCCATGTTAATAAATTACATCTTTACTGACATAATATGGAATCACGGATTAATCAGGTACTTATTAAATGCCCACCTGTGCTTGGGGCTGCCCCTTGTAGAAATCCAGCTGAAATGAGTTCTATCCAGCAGAGTCTGTCCCTACACTGCGACTGTCCGACACCCACCCTTCTCTTCTCCTAGCTTTGGGCATGTCTCAAGAGAATAACTGTAAAAATGAATAATCAACATTCAGTTGCCAGTGGTTATAAATGGGCACACTTAATGAGTAGGGGAATGAACGGTGGGGAATTGTAAATAATCTATTCAAATGAATCAGTGAATAGGCTTTTCTTGGTTAGCAGGAAACTTGCCATGATTATCCAACCGTAGATTTTAATCGGCTAGTGGTGGGTAATAGTAATCCTTACTGCTCACGAAGCACCAGCTTTGTGCCAGACTGCGTGTTTTATTTTGATTCCTTGCTATATGTTTCACTTTGAATTCCTTACAACAATCCTTTGAGGTATAGATTATTCCCTCCTGCCCTCGTCATGTTAGAGCTATAAAAGCTGAGGCTCCGTAATCTGAAAAGACCTTGTTCAAAGTCATGTGATCAGGAAGAGGCACACTCCAACCCAGCCTCGTCTGACTCAAAACCAGAGTGCTCCTGTTTTTCTCCTGTGCTGGCCGATTTTTCTGCATCATCACCCTATTCTGTTGGAGAAGGGTTGCCGCTGTCTTCATGGAGGATGGGCTGGGGCCTGCCTATTCTGGCAGTGTGCTGACAGTTCCTGATGAACTGTCAATTCAACCCCCAGCAGTTGACCCTAGCACACCCCCAGCCCCAGAAACTCACCCTGCCCTCCTCTGCTGCTGTTCGTATAGTTGTGACATAGATGTCACTCACTCACAACCACTTCTCAACTAGTCATGCATCGTTTGCAGCCAGTAATTTATTCAACCTTTACTAAGCCCAGAGTGTGCCAGCTACTCTTTTAGGCCCCAGGATGCAATAATGAAAAAGGGGGTCAGACCAATAGGGAAAGATGCCCTAACACAAAATTACAATGTGTGGATAGATACCGAGGAAATACATCCATTCTGCCATGTACCCAATCACTCATTTATCCCAGCCATGAACACTTATGGAGTCTCTACCATGCACAGGCCCATTGCAACATTTTCAAGGCAGGGCAGGAAAGGGCAGGAACTCTCAGCCTGAGACTCTTCCCCCGCCCCCTTGCCCCGCCCCTCCTTTCCATCCCTGAGTCCATCTTGCACTCACGAGGGCTCCCACATATATTTTTGTACACCCTGGCCTGGGTACACAAGTTTTTAAACATCTCCTTCTAGAACAGTGGTTCTCAACCTTGCTAATGTTGTGACCCTTTAATACAGTTAAAGGTTGTGACCCACAGGCTGAGAACCGCTGTCCTAGAATCTCTTACACCCAGAAGAGGCTTCTGTAAAGCTTAGAAGCAACTTTGGACCTGTTTAGCTGGGAGTGCTGGGATCCAGGACACAGGGGGTGGTACTGAAAGGGAGGAAGAGGGCTGTGGGTGGGCATGGCCCTTCGGCTCTATCTACTCACCCCTTCCTCTGTGGCTGGGGACAAGGGCTGGGCAAAGCCAGAGGGGCTCAGATATGACCAGCAAACCAACAGCTTCAGGATGACCTGGGAGCTCATTAAAAAGGCAAAATTTCAACCAGATGCAGCGGCTCAAGCCTGTAATCCTAGGACTCTGGGAGGCCAGCACAGGTGCATTGCTTGAGCTCAGAAGTTTGAGACCAGCTTGAATAAGAGTGAGACCCTGTCTTTACTAAAAACTAAAAAACTAGCTTGGTGTTGTGGTGGGCGCCTGTAGTCCCAGCTACTCAGGGGGCTGAGGCAAGAGGATTGCTCAAGCCCAAGAGTTTGAGGTTGCTGTGAGCTGTGACACCATGGCACTCTCCCCAAGGCAACAGAGTGAGACTCTGTCTCAGCAAACAAAACAAACAAACAAATGTAGAATCTCAGGCCACATTACAGACCTTGTCAATCAAAGCCTGGATTTTAACAAGATCCCCAGGTATTTTATTACCTTTTGAGAACTCTGCTCTGAGGGCCCTAGTCAATCCCTTCTTGTGATAAATGCAGAGACTGGGGAGGCCTGAAGCCCCAGGTGGGAGCAGAGGCCAGGCTGGGGCTGGGTTGCCCTGGTTCTAAAGTACACACCTCTAGGCACCTTGCTCTTCTCTAGGGGTGAATACCTGCCACAGCAAATTTGAGAAAAAACAACTCAGAGTAACTCAGATTGACAGGGGCCTGGAATAAGAGATCCACAGAGGGGAATCCAAAGAGGAGAATTCCATTGAGTCACTGGCAAAGTAATGAAAGAAAAGTTAGTGATCACAAATCACTCCAGGAAGGAACTTGAGGAAGCACTGGGGCAGTTTTTTGTTTTCTATTTTGTTTCTGGGTCCAATGCCAACGAGCTGCAGTGGACTTCCATAGTCAAAGTGAATTGTCCTTTTTTTTTTTTTTTCCCTGCGTTTCTTTGATGTTCCCTCCCCTGTTACATTTCCTTAGTACATTTTAGTTCCCAATGCTTTGTTCTGCATCCATGTGGTTGGTTTTCTTTCTCCACTTCTCTGCTGGGGGTGGGGGCAGGGGCAGGGGGGGATACAGAAGAGGGAAGTAAACAGGATAAAGTTTAAAAACATGGTTCACGTTTGGGCACAGTGCCTCATGCCTGTGATCCTGGCACTTGGGGAGGCTGAGGAAGGAGAATCATTTGAGCCCAGGAGCTCAAGATCAGCTTGAGCAACATAGTAAAACCATGAGACCTTATCTAAAAAAAAAAAAAAAAAGAAGAAAAAAGTAAGGAAGGAAGAGGGGAAAGAAAAGAAGAGAAGAGAAAAGAAAAGACAGAAAGACAGACAGAAAGAAAGACAGACCAGGAAAGATTAGCTAGATGCCTAAACTCCCAGCTACGTGGGAGGCCGAGGTGGAGATCACACACAAACCTGGGGGTCTGGGGCTGCAGTGAGCTCTGATTATACACCACTATATTCCAGCATGGGTGACAGAGTGAGGCCCTGTATCTGTCTAAAAATTAAAATGAAAACATGATCCAGTACTTGTTTCCTGCTGCTACTAGTTCATATCATTTTTTCAAAAATATTTTACTGCATAATTTTCATTCATACACAAAAATAGAATTGCATTTTGATTTTACAAGCTCTATTCAGCCAGCAACAATTACCAATATGTTGCCAGTTGTTTCAGTTTCATTAATCCATCTTCTCATCTTTTTTTTTTTTTTTTTTTTGTAGAGACAGAGTCTCCCTTTATGGCCCTCACAGCAACCTCCAACTCCTGGGCTTAGGCGATTCTCCTGCCTCAGCCTCCCCAGTAGCTGGGACTACAGGCGCCTGCCACAATGCCCGGCTATTTTTTTGTTGCAGTTCGTCGGGGCTGGGTTTGAACCCACCACCCTTGGTATATGGGGCCAGCACGCTGCTCACTGAGCCACAGGTGCCGCCCTTTACTGCTCTTCTATCTTTTCTTTTTTCCTTCCTTCTCCCCGTCCTCTTTTCTTTGTCTTTCTCCCCCTCTCTCCTCCTTCTGTCTGTTTCTCTCTGTCTCCTCTCTGTCTTTCTCTTTCCCTCTTGCTAGTGTTTATTAAAGCAAATCCCAGACATCATATCGTTTAACTCATTTCCTACAGAATTTCCTGGAGGCAGGGCCACAGGAGAGTATAGGCTGGGGAAATGATCTCTTATGATTGCATTCTTCTCCAAAATAGGGAATTGGTGTTACTGAGATAAGGAAAAACAGAATTTCTAAAGCTTCTTCGTAAGAGCCCAGATATCGTAGAATTCATTTTCTGTCTCCATGTCCCCCCTAGAGCCTTTGAGGAGCGACTAGGGGAATTTTTAAATCTTCCTCCACTATTAAAATAGTAATAGAATAGCAGAAATTTCGGATGTTTATAAACCTAAAAAGAGGTGACTATTCTACTGTCAAAGAGCATTCTCAGAGCATCGGTTCTGAAATTAAAATTTGTCATTGTAAAGGTTGAGCTCTTTTGTGACAAGAAACCAAACACGCTGTTTCTGCCCCCTGCAAAATCATAAAGCTGCATGTTGTGAAGGTTTTCTGGGCACTTTGGACCAGGACCTTGGTAGGAAACCGTGGTTCCCAGTTGCCTTGACGTTCACACCCAGATCTACAGAGGAAAGTAAACTGGAGGTTCTGTTATTTTCCATTCGTAAAATATCATCCAACTAAATTTGGGTGAAATGCCCTCTAAATAAGTCAAATAGACAGGGGCTTTGAACAAGGAAATTAATTATAGCCGGTGTCCTAAGGACAAGAATCCCATTGTGGCATGGAGAATGTAATTAATGGGAGTAAGTGCCAACAAATCACTCCTTAAAATATTAATGCTATCACAGAACAGCTGGATAATGGGAGAAACTTGACCCTTGGGCGACTGGCAAAGATTGTTGCTGCTGCAGAACTTTATGCAGTTATAATGTAATGAAATTCCTCTAAATTTTAACAAAAATAATATTAGGAGGTGTGGTTCTGGGAAAGTTATTAGCAGTAAACATGTCATTGTGGTTTCTATCATCTTATTATAATCATTATGTCTTGTTTTTGCTGTGGTTCTAAATGACTTTTCCCCTTAATTGCTCAGGGTATTTTTATAATTCAAACAACACTCCTAAAAAACAACTAAACTAAAAAGAAGTTTAAGTTGAGTGGTGCCTGTGGCTCGAAGAGCAGGATGCCGGCCCCATATACCTTAAGGTGGTGGGTTCAAACCTGGCCTGGCCAAAAAAGAAAAAAAAAAGAAGAAGTTTAAGCCTGGCAAGACTTTTTTTTTTTGTAAATAAAAACCCAGTGCCTGAGAAATTTCTGCTAAAACAATTTCTCTTACGGTTAAATTAAGTCAAGAAAAAATTGTCCCATTATTTGTTTACTGGTAAAAGTTCCAAATTAATTTAGTTTTACTTAATAGTTTATTATTGTCCCAAGAAATATCTATTTCTAAGAGAGCAATAAAGTGAAATTTTTGCACAGTCCCACTTAGCATGTGTAATGTTGGATATTTATTTTTATAGTCACATAACTAAATCATAATCCCAATTATTAAAATCCGAAGTCAGACGTTCTTCTTTGGAAGGTCCTTTAACTTAGATTTTTAAAAAAGAAATTGTTTTGTGCAGAGTTAAACTGCATAACCTGCAGAAGTTCAGATCCTCAGAAGGCTGCGGGTGGGATCAATGCCTTTGACCATGCACTTGGATCCCGGGGCTCAGAACACTTTGTTCCTTCTGTTTGCCTCGAGGTGCCAACATCTAAATCAGTGACACGGGTGTGCAGCGTGTTTGACAAATAGGCCGAGAGACACGGAACATACTCACATACCGCTAAACGATGAGGGGAAGTTCAGGATGCAGTAAAAACAAATGCTGAAGTTTAGCCGGGTTTCACATAACACCAGTTCCATGAGGCACTTAGGCCGCTAAAGGCGCAGTGCCCCTGAAAACAGCCCCCAGGGGACCCATCATTTAAATAAATGTGTTTCTTTGCCCGAACAGAAGTTCAGATCTGCTCAATTATCATTAATTTTGTTCTTTTATTTCCTTTGCGGGCGTGAACGGAGGAGTCGTGCTCTTTTGAGGTTTTGCTAGCTGGAGGTGCTTGGCGGTTCTTCACCCCGCGGCGCGCAGGTTGGGGGCAGAGCGCGAGCGCGCGGGCACTTCTGCACACCGGCTGTTCCAGAAAAAGCGCAAACGTATCTGAGAAGCCCGGGGCAAACGTTCGCGCCCCCGACAGACCCTGCTTTTGGTCCCATCCTTTAGAACCGGTGTTTCTGGAACAAGTTCAGGTCTGTGCAACAGAAGACAGATCCACACACTTCAGTCATCGCGCTTATTTTTTTTTATTAAATCCATACAATGTAAAACCAGGGTTTCCCCGCGCGCGCTAACGCGCGTGGATGGAAGCAGGAACCCGCAGCCCTGGATCTCACTCTGCGGAGTTTTCTGGGCTGTGCGGGAGTCGGGGAGTGAGTGTGTGTGCGTTGGGGGCAGGGCCTGATCCCCTCAGGTTTAGAGTCAAGTCCTGGGGGAGCGGAGGGGCGGGGGTGGCCGGGGAGAGGCGGAGGAAGGCGCGCGAACCAGAAGGCGCAGCGGACCCGGGGGCCCGCGCCGCGCCCGCGGTGATTAGCTCCAGCAGCGCAACCCGGGAGGGCGGACTCTCTCTGAACCCTCACGGTCTCCTCCGCCCTCTTCCTTTTTAAAGGACGCCTTCCTTGCAGGCAGAGCTGTCAGCAACAGGAGGCGGTTTGTACTTGGCCGCGGCCAGCAGACTCCTGCTCGCGCGAAAGCTGGGTCGGGAAAGAGCAGCTGCCAGCCCTAGGTACCCGCACGTGGGGAAGAAATTATTCTCTCCCGACCCCGCGACAGCCAAATCTGGGGCGCTGTGAGGCCCTGGCGTGGCAGACCCGCGTGCGATGCCTCCCGTGAGGAGTGGGGCGGGAGGTGGCCAAGGATTCCGCGTGCCGCTGCCGCCAGGAGCCTTATGAACCGAGCCAAGCGCTGCAGCAGCAGCCCCAGCGGCAGCCTCGGCCAGCGCCTCCCGCGGGCTCTCGCCACTCACCCCTGCGCATCATGCTGACCCCCGGCCTGCGGAGTCTGCAGCGCAGCCCCTGTCGTCTCCCCGGTCCCTGCTAACCCACACCAGAGGGGCTTTGCCTGCGGGAGCGGCGGAATCGCTGCGCGCTGGTGCCCCGGCTCAGCCCTCAGCTCTCCAGCCGCGACCCCTTCCCGGCGCCCAGAGGCGATGGGGGTGCTGCTGGCGCTTTGCGTCCTCCTGGCCTGGCTGCGCTGGGGCCCGGCGAGCGCCCAGCAGTCGGGAGAGTATTGCCACGGCTGGGTGGACGTACAGGGCAACTACCACGAGGGCTTCCAGTGCCCAGAGGACTTCGACACGCTGGACGCCACCATCTGCTGCGGCTCCTGCGCGCTCCGCTACTGCTGTGCCGCGGCGGACGCCAGGCTGGAGCAGGGAGGCTGCACCAACGACCGCGGAGAGCTGGAGCACCCCGGGATCACTGCGCGTAAGTGCGGGGCCTTGGAGGGCAGATCTCGCTCAGCTGGGTGAGCGCGCGGGAGGGCGCGCCAGGCCTTCCCCGGTCTGTGCGCCAAGTGGACGCAGCCGGGTGGGGGGTTCAGGGAGCGGAGAGGGGTCGCGTTTCAGGGTAGAAGTTACTTTTCCTTCGCGGTCCCTCTTCCCACCACAGGCTGACTCCCGGACAAGTCGGCCCAGGGGAAAGTTTGTTAGGGACAGCGAGGAGCGTGGGACTTGCACTTGGTGGCTTTAGGGAAGACAGCGGAGCTCCCAGAGAAGGGCGGTCGGGGCAGCGCCGGGGCAAACACCGCCCCCGCCGCCCCTGTGCACGCCGGGGTCACTTCGGCAGCTTAGGGAAGTGCCGATGGCCGGGGACGCGACTCTGTCGTGCACTCATCTGCAGCCCCGCAAGGCTAAGAAACGACCCACTTTTCTGGGATTTTGTGTCTTTCGGCAGGTTTCTAAGCCCTGCCGCATTCTCCCGCTTCTTTTGGTTTCTCTGCTTTGAATTACCCTCTCCGCCCCCACCCCCTTGTCACGCCTTTCAGAAATGCCCAGGTCTTGGAGGTGGAGATTCAGAAACCAGGGTCGTGAGGTCTTTAGGGGGCGGATTGGGGGAGTGTCCCCCGCCCCTTAGTCTCACATCCGAAAACACGGGTCAAATTTCCGCTCACTTCAGAGCGGAATAAATCACGACCCACGACCCCAGCAGAGGAAATGTACGCGTTGAAAAAAAGTTTTCCACCTGAATCAGAACATCGGGGAAACCCTTCAGAGCTCCAGGCAGTGGTTTAACGACCCGGAAATCGGAGAAGTTGGCAGAATTGAGAGCGGGTGACACCCCGGGACTCCAGGGCCCAGGTCTGGAGCTGGAAAAGGAAGGTCCCCAGGAAAGGCGAGGAGAGACTGGAGAGATCTTTAAAGGTGCCCGAAGTCCCCTCCCGCAAACTGGTGACCCAGGGAAAGGAGGCTCCACTTTTCATTAGCACTCCATTAGACGTAGAGAGATTCAGTGCTGGGGGGTCAAAATTTCCAATGTAGAATTTGTAGGATTTGAGAAATAGTTTTTGGAGAAAAGACGCTTAGTGGAAGTAGGGAACTCTTAGGCCGTCCTGGCTTGTTAGAAAAATAGAGACTCCTTTTTTAAGGCTTCACCTGGCTCAGCCGATTCACCTCTGCAGAGCAGTGTTAACTGCCCTGTCTGCAGCTGGTACTGAGTGCAGGAGGGGGCAGGCTCCAGGCTCAGGGTCAGTGGCTCTGTCACTGGCCTGAGATGTAACCTTGGGCAAATTGGTGTTCCTGCCTCCTCTCAATTCTAAATTGGCATACAGCTTTCAAAGGAGTTAGGTTGTGGAGTTAGGGACAGAGTCCTGGGGAACAGCTGGCCATTTCTGTTTGCACGGCCTTTGGCTGGTGCTGGCCAAGGTGGGGGGCACTGAATTATAGGGGGACACTCACAGATGGTTGACAGTTACTGTCACTCGCGGCTGTTTCTGGGAAAATAAAACACTCTGATACATTCCCACATCTGGAAGACGGAGCTTGTCACGGGCATCTCACAGGATGTCCCTGAGACTTGAATCAGATAATGAATAAACAGGAGCCCGGCGCACAGTAGGGCCTTGGTCAGTGCAGCTTTTCTTGCTTCTGCCTCTAAGCTGGAAGCACCACCCCTGTGTGGCTCTGCAGGGGAGAGAGGGGAGAGCTGCCCTGGGGATGCCTCTGGGGAGGGAAATTTTATGTCTGCCTTGTAGAGAGAATAGAAAACTGAAGTTCATTCTGTCTAATGGATGTTCTTATAGAAAGTCTGGGCTGCAAACTCCAAGACCATAATCTGTCTAATGTTCAGCCTGACCTTCCCAGACCTTGGGTGAGAGTTGAGAGACAGAGGTGGGCACGGGAATAGGGAGAAGGCATCCCAAATCATTTCTGGAAAGAAGCTGCCTAGAGCCAACAGTGTGAGGTACAGGAAGTCACAGTAAATTGGGGCCCACTATCCATTCTTGTTCTTTCTAGAGTCTTGTAAAATCCTGGGAGTCTCATTCAATAGGCCTGGTTCTCTTTGCTTAGATTAGAGACTCTTGGTTGGAAGATGAATTGTCAGGCTAAGAGAGGGATCAGAGTCCCGGCTGCCCCACCATGACACAACTACTGAAACCTGCATTTAAACCCAGAGTTACAGTAACCTCCAAAAGTCACCCTTTCCCTCCCATGGGTGAACAGGAGATAGATTCTGTTCTGTTCTGATTTCCAGATGTGCAATGTGAGGGCTAATTGCTAACAGAGGCTACAGTATCAGTTTGCTTCCTCCCTGCTAGGAGGGGCGGGAATACTCTGTCATCACCGTTTGCACTTTGGAGGTTCCTGGTAACAAGCTCTGAACAGTTGAGCTGATGACAGGGGTAATACCGAACCTCCCGCCTCTCAGTTGCTCACACAGAGCTCGGGGTCTGGGAGCCCCTGATCCGAGCTTCTCTCTGTGTGTTTTTGCCTTTCAGAGCCTGTCTACGTCCCCTTCCTGATTGTCGGCTCCATCTTCATTGCCTTCATCATCCTGGGCTCTGTAGTGGCTATTTATTGTTGCACCTGTTTGAGACCCAAGGAGCCTTCACAGCAGCCCATCCGCTTCTCGCTCCGCAGCTATCAGACAGAGACTCTGCCCATGATCCTGACCTCCACCAGTCCCAGGGCACCTTCCCGGCAGTCCAGCACGGCCACCAGCTCCAGCTCCACCGGTGGTTCCATCCGCAGGTTTTCCTTCGCCAGGGCGGAGCCAGGCTGCCTGTCGCCCTCCCCGCCACCACCATATACCACAGGCCACCCGATCCACCTGGCTCAGCCATCTGGTTTCCTGGTGTCACCCCAATATTTTGCTTACCCCCTCCAGCAGGAGCCCCCACTACCTGGGAAGAGCTGTCCAGACTTCAGTTCCAGTTGACAGACCATGGCCATGAATCCACTGTGTGGTAGAATGGCAGAGGGTGAAGCTGCCATCGCCACGTGCGTCCCTCAGAAAATTCCCCTTGTAACTGATCAGTGTCATGGAGGAAGGACCATGCTAGGAAACAGGGCACTTTCTAATCTTACTATTCCTGGCTCCAATCACAGATGGCTGAGTTAGAGAATTTAATTTTTGGTTTTGTTAAACATGGTGATGACTACCTTCCAATTTATGCTACTTTTATTCAAAATACACAGCAATTTGACTTTAAAGTTGCAAATTGACTAAAATGTTTTAGTGGACAATTTTAGAAAAGGGCTGTGTGTTCGTTCTTCACAGTAAGTTGTTTATTGAGTGTCATAGAAATAAATAAGCAAAGAAAAATACCTAATTGTAATTATCCAAGGTTCGCTTAAAATTAACTAGTATGTAAATTTGAGGAGGCAGTGAACAACCTATTTATGATTTTGGGAGTAACATAATCCTAAATAATATTAGCATAATTAGAACATTTACATAAATCAATAACTAAATCTTGTTTAAAATAGAAGAGTTTTTTTTCCCCCCAGAATACAAGGTTTCAATAACCACATGAGGAGTTTAAATACATACTGTTTCATTGCAACACAGGTTCTATGGAAAAATCATTTCTCCAACCTACCTGAGGGAGTATTTATTGCAGACTTTTTGTTCTGCAACATTTATTGTTTTGATTGAAGCTGGACAGTTGGGTCTGAAAACATTTATTTGTAAAATGAGTTGTGTATAAATGTAAAGATTTGTAATTTAATGTATTTACCACATTGACTGTACTAATTGTTTCATAGTCACACTGTAATTTTTATGTTAATAATAACTGTGGAGTTCAAAGTCCATCTATTGGTATAATCCTCTAATATTACATACGTCAAGTGTCACAGAATTCCATGGCGATGGCTTCATACTTGGGCATATATTCTGCTGGGTTAGAATAAATAAAATGGGGCAGCGCCTGTGGCTCAAAGGAGTAGGGCGCCGGCCCCATATACTGGAGGTTCAAACTCGGCCCAGCCCCCCCCCCCAAAAACAAGAATAAATAAAATGCTTCATGTTTTCCTACACTCTTTGTGAAATTTTAAATCAATGTACTTCATTTTATCTCCTTAGTGATAGTCTTTGCCATTTAATAAAAAGAGATGTCTTTATTTAATGCACACTTTGTAATTTGGAAAGTCCCTCTTAGTAGTTCCTTTCTAAATTAGTCAGATGCAGAATTCTGACCTAAAAGTGTTTGTTGCTTGGCCCTGCCTCTGTGATTTCCAGTCCAGGAAGCACATCCAGAGATGTGGTGCCTTTTCCTAAAGGCAGCCGGGCTCTGACTTCTGTTCTCTCCGTATCTGAAAGCGGCTTGTATTCCAGGTGTCTCAAACTGCTCAAAATAATTAAGGAAAGAAAGAGCTAAATGTAAACGGACGAATATCTTTTATGTTCTAGAACAGTGATTTTCAACTGGTGTGCTGAGGCACCCGGGCACGCTGGCCAGTCTGCAAGGCCACGCTGTGAACCCAGGCAGGCTGCACGAGAGGATCTTGGGTGTGCTATGAAATTTTTTAAAGATTATTAATTAAATTATTTTCAAGTTGAAAGCACAGTAAGTATATTCTTTTTATACTTTTTTTTTGATGAAAATACTTTAAGTGTGCCGCAGAAGTTTAACTATAGGTTCAATGTGCTGTGAGATAAAAAAGATCGAAAAACAGTGTTCTAGAACATCCTCCCATATCATTAGACTGGTTTTATTCATGTTTGCTGTGTTTACTGCTCTTGTGATAGCTTTAAGTTAACCTCTTTCGAGCTGTTTACCTGAACTAGTCTAAGTGTTTATACATATTAGCCCCTTTCTTCCTTCAAATAAACGCAGCAGGGAGATCTTATGATTCCTGTTCTACGGATTTGAAATCTAAGGCCTAGAGGAGTGAAATAACTTGTCCAAGGTCCTATAGCTCATAAGGCATTAGAAGGTTTGGGGGTGGGAGCAGGCGTGCTGACATGCTTTTTTATTTATTTATTTTTTTCATAGAACAAATGCTTTTATTTTCATTAATACAATTTTCTTTGTCTTTTATATTGTCATTTTTTTATTTTTAATTTTTTAATTGTTAAATCATAGCTGTGTACATTAGTGCAATCGCCTGTACCCATTCTAAGATGCACCATAGGTGTGGCCCGACCCATTACCCTCCCTCCACCCAAACCTCCCCCCTCCCTTCTCCTTCCTTGGTCCTTTCCCCATAGTCTTGTGCTATAGTTGTGTTATAGCCTTCATGTGAAAGCTATAATTTAGCTTCATAGTAGGGCTGAGTACATTGGATACTTTTTCTTCCATTCCTGAGATACTTTGCTAAGAATATGTTCCAGCTCCATCCATGTAAACAT